>JADRCD010187707.1:0-2500 GCA_019843815.1 Montemys delectorum
CTCTCATACGTGATGATTCCTGAGCCACTGATGCAGGAATGATGATAGAGATACCTCTATTTGGTTTGAGCTTCTCATGATTTGTTGATCACTGCATTGTGTGCATTTGTGGTTTTCTGTAGCCTTGATTTCCTGTAACAAAGGCTTGTTTGATGAAAGATTGTAGCTCTGCTTACCTGTGGGTATAAAGATAAAAGTAAGAGTAGAGCAAGGAGTCATAATGATCTAATAATGTAGTTGTAGCAGATTATTTTTTAAGGTCTGTGAACTCACTAACCCTAAGAGCCTGATGAGGTTTCAGTTACCAGACACAATTTCCCTTCTATTGCGAGGGCCTTGGGTCCAATTAGACAGGCTTTGATTGTCATGTGAGTGCCATTTTCAGAGTCTTCTGCAACAGAGTCCCACCCTAAACCCTTGAGTGTATATAAGGGCACCATCCATCCATAGTTTACATTGTTTTGGGAGTTACCTGGACTACTCTGACAAATCGTTTCAAAGAAGGTTTCTAATGCCTGGTATTTGGTTTTGTTATATATCTTACATTTATCTAAAAGTATGTCTAATACCTATGTGGATATGTATGTATGCATGTACATATATTTACATCTTAAAGGAAGTTAAGCCACTTGGCCTGACTATTTTTCCCACAAAAATCATAGACTAATAAACATTATTTGACTTACTGGAATTCAGAATTTTATTTTCAATTTCAAAAATGTCATAACAACAAATATCATCATGCAAACACACTTGCATTTAAGTGTTTTCTCAGTTTTCCATTTATTCACTAACAAAATGTCATTAAGAAATCTTGTAAAGTTTTAAAAATATTTTCATCAACTTAAAATTAAACAAACTAATGAATATTTTGGAAACAGAATTTTAACTCATTGTAGAGTCTAGGCTTATATATTTGTTTTCTCTGTAATGTATAAACTAAGAAGACAAATTATATTAATATCCTAGCATTATATACATAAGAGAGAACAGTGAAAACCATTCTGTGTTTTTAAAAATTAAATGCAAGATAAAAGTTAAGAAAAAACAAGTTTATTGTATAAATTTCTTATGAATTCAGACAGGAAACTTTGTATCTCAGATAATAGATAAATTGATAGGTATAGGAATGAATAGACAAATGAAGGGTAGGTGGGTGAAGCAATTAGTACACCATTACCCAGAAAGGGGAAGAGGGTAAAATATGATCTTAAGCTTATATTATTTGATACTGTATCTAACTACAAGAAAAGTACAGGGGAAGACAGCAGGACATGGGAAAGACAGATTGGCAGAACTTTATATTTACTCTGACCATGCTTTCTCCTGTTTGCCTCACTCACAAAGGCTGGCCTGATTACAAACAGCAGACTCCTCAGTTCAGAAGAGAGCTATCCCGGAGCATTGAACAAGTGACAATAGCTGTATTTCATCCCAGATACTGGTGTCCCCTAATGAAGAATAAACCAGACTTCGGTCTGAGGTCAGCATGAAGCTAAGGACACAAATGACCAGTGTTGTGACCTGGTTTCTGGTTGAATTTCCCACTTTCCTGGTATCTGTAATGATTTTCAACAGGATTTTTTCCCTCCTTCCTCTTTCGCTCTCTGCTCCTTCTGTTTGTCCTTCTCTTTCTTTCTTCCTTCTACCTTCTCTCCCTCCTTCCTCCCATATCCTCTCTCCCTCTAGCAGTCCAAGCTCCAGAGTGTAACCTCATTTGATTCAGATTCAGTTCAAGAGAACTTCAGCTTGAGTCAAGTCACAGTTCGTGGATCAAATAGTAATGGGGTACCTTGGGAGCATTGGTTTAGTTTCACCTCTGCTCATAATATCTTTTAGACTCAGCATCTTCCTCTCTGTCCACATATTACTATGCCTGTCACTTAGCTCTGTCTGGTTGTATCATTTAAAGGCCATTTCAAAGGCAGTAAATCAATATTTATGCACAGACATTAAAATGAACTTCTGAAGATGTCATCAAATAATTTGTGAAACAGGAAGTTCTTCCTTATGATTAAAGATTGCTGATAGAGTATTATGCTTGACTGTTACTAATCTCATCTTCTACTTCTTTGGTGTCACTATTCGATTTTAAAATATTGTAAATGTTATTCAACCTTTATTTTTATGCTTTGTATTTTATTCATGAGCAATTTGTTTTCATTATGAGTTATTGATTCCTTAAAAATCATTAATACTCAATTGAATCTTAGATTTGGATGTTGTATTTTACAAGCTATGATAGTTTGTGATTTAAATGTTGATATTATATATTTCATTTTACTATTATCTTTGTAATAAGAGAGACAGGAATGAACCAGGCTAATAATATGGGAGATATTCTCCTGGCAGCTAGAAGTAATATTTTTGCGAAACCATTCATAAGAACAAACAACTTGCTATACCAAAGGAAGTCTTTTAAGGATTAAATATTTTGTGTCAATTGTGGTAAAATTAAGGAAATTGTTTTTATAACTTATCTTCATTTACTTAAAAATAT
>JADRCD010187707.1:12500-18144 GCA_019843815.1 Montemys delectorum
CATGGGACTTTAAGAGGTTGGGACTAATGGGAAGACCATAGTACACTGGTTGTACAAAAATTCTTTTAGACCACTTTGATAATTCTCACTGAGAGGATTTGTTATCAAACCTGAGTTTGGACTCATCCAGATATCACTGCTATCCACTGAACATATGACAAACTATTTCAACACATACTTCTACTACTAATGCCTGCCGTTTGCCATGAGACCTCAGTCCAGTGCAGACATCATTCTCTCCAGTTTCTAAGAATGTGAATAAACCTCTTTTCTGATTAAAATTGCTGCCGTGTGTGTTTTGATACAGTAATAGCAGGTTTATTGATGAAGCTATATTTCTTTGGATAGAATAAAAAAAACCGACTTCAATAAAAAGCATTCTGAAGCAGATAGATGAGCTAAGACAAGCATGAGTCAAGATGAACATAGAGAAAAATTATAAAATCTGAAGAGTGAATAAGGTTAAAGACTATAAAGCAGAGTAACTAGAATTCAAAGGAGAGGAGGGTGTGAGAGGCAGATGGGGGGGGGAAATGAAAATACTTTCATTATTTGTGAATGACTGAAGAAATATTCATTCTCAAAATTATGTTCTATGTCAATTTTCCTTAGATTTAATTTTAAAAGTACACATTCTTGGAGAATAAAACTTGTAATTTTGTTGATAAAGCTTTTCAAGTCTAGGTTGCCCAATAGAATGGGACTTCGGCTCAGCACATGACTCTAAAATTGAATTCACCCTGAAGCTTTGCATGCTTACCTCGTTTGCCTCATTCCAGCTTAGTCTGGTTCCAGATTGATGCCCAGAGGATAAAGTTTCCTACCGTGAGCCAGGTCCAGTCAATATCTTCTAATGCCATATCTTTATGGTAATTGTATGAAATAACAAAGAATACTGGCTTTCAGAGAGTGTGAAGGGACATACTTTTTCAAACATCATGCATCTTTCAATACTAACATTTTTCTAATACTAAAATATTAAAGCAGCCGGTCTACCTGCTTAAAAACCCTCCTTTCTTAGATGGAAATCGATGCTACCTCTAGTGTCTCACCACTGCCTTTACTTTACTGAGAGTGGATATTGAAGCTCACCAATACAGACAACAGGTTTCTGTCTCCTCTGCTCACATCACTGTGTGCCTGCTCCCTTCCAGTTCACGCATTCCTAAAGCCAAAATATTTTAAGAAGTGAATTTGAAAAAGTGTTTCTTCACTTTATTGAAAAGATTTTAATCATCTGCAGTGGTTTAAGATATGTGGTATGGTGATGAGGTTCTCATCAGTGACTGAAGAACACATGGGCACATAGAGTGTAGGTGGCTGCAAATGAAGACCAACTTGCCAGCATAATGAAAATGGACAGTAAAAAAATGCCACTGTCCACTAGAACATTGAAGAACTGTGGACCAAGCACAGCAGTTACTACCATTAGAATTATTTTGTTTCCTGTTTGGCTGTTTTGTAAAGGTATAATGGTACTAGCTAACACTTAGATAAATAGCAGTTGGCACTTTCCTAATCCCAAGCTCAAAATGCTCCAAAATCAAAAAAATTTTGAACATCCACATGATGCTATGATATGGAAATTTACACATCATGGAACATTATTTTATGAACAGATTATTTAAGAGATTATATTAAATTCTCTTATATGAAACACAAATGTAACTTGCAGTTAATCTTGCAAAGGTCCATTCCCAAGGAATATCATTATGTATATATTATTTTCAACATTCGAAATATGAAACTATCCAAAATTTGAGAGTAAGGGTATTCAACCTATAATCTAGTAAAGCAACACTTAATAGAGGCAGAGAGAAAGGGAGACAGAGACAGAGACAGAGAGAGGGGGGGAATTAATAACTTTCTTTCTAGGACACTGTGGTAACAATCACTTTGAAGTATGTTGAAAGACACATAGAAGTAAGAAGAATGGAAAGCAAAGATGCATCCAGAGCATGGATAAGGTAGTAACTTTTTCAGTGGGCTCTGAATTGATAAGAAAAATTTTCATTCATGTCTTTAATGCAGCCAAGATAGTTATAGACGTCTACATTGTGTTAAGACACTTTGCTAACTGTTTTCCTCCAAGTGTACTTTGAAGACCAGGCAATCAATGCAGAGTAACTAGAATGTAGCAGGTATAGGGAAACAACGTTGCTAAGTAAAAGCCTCTAACATTACCTGATTCTGGGTTGTATTGATGACATCTCTAATCTTCTAGTAGTAAGATTCAGATGACCTCATCTGAAGAGAAAGTTTCCGTAAGAAGAAAAGTATTTGTTTATATTTCCTATACATAAAACCTAACAGTTCAAACCCTTTTTATCCTTCTCAGTACAGACATTACTAAGGAAGCTAATCCTTAAAAGGTGAGACAGTGGTATACCAGGATGAGATTTTACTTAAAATAAACAAACAAACAAACCTGTAAGTTTTTTATGCACTGTAAAAATAGCAAAGTTATGGATATGTAAAAAACTATGAAGGGTTCCTTCTCCCCTTTGTTGGGTATTTCAGCATCCCCGTTGGGCCCTGGGAGCTTTTTGCTTTCCTGGCCTCTGGGACTTTCTGTTGGCTACCCCCGGTTCCCCATACCCCATTGCTACACGCCTCTGTTCAATTTCCTGATCCTCTGTACATCTCCCCTGTCTCCTTCCACATCTTTTTTCCTCTCCTCCTCCTCTCTTCTTTCCAAGTCCCTCCCACCCTCTACCTCCGACGATTATTTTGTTCTCCCTTCTAAGAAGGACTGGAACATCCGTATTTTAGTCTTCCTTCTTCTTGAGCTTCATATGGTCTGTAAGTTGTATCGTGAGTACTCACAACTTTTTTCTTAATATGGACTTATCAGTGAGTACATACCATGTGTGTTCTTTTGTGACTGGGTTACCTCACTCAGGATGATATTTTCTAGTTCTATCCATTTGCCTGCAAATTTCATGAAGTCGTTATTTTTAATGGCTGAGTAATACTCCATCGTGTAAATGTGCCACATTTTCTGCATCCATGCCACTGTTAAGGGCCATCTGGGTTGTTCCTAGCTTCTAGATATTATAAATAAGGCTGCTATGAACATAGTGGAGCATGTGTTCTTGCTTAGGCAGAGTCCTCAGTTGAGGGATAGGGTCACCCACCTTTGTCAAAATTTTAACCCAGAATTGCTCCTGTCTAAAGAAAATGCAGGGAACAAACGGTGGAGCAGAGACTGAAGGAAAGGCCATCCAGAGACTACTCCATCTGGGAATCCATTCCATATGCAGCTACCAAACCCAGTCACTGTTGCTGATGCCAAGAAGTGCTTGCTGACAAGAGCCTGATATGGATGTCTCCTGAGAAGCTCTGCCAGAGCCTCACTGATACAGATGTGGATGCTTGCAACCAACCATCTGACTGAGCATGGGGAACCCAATGGAGGAATTAGGGGAAGGATTGAAGGAGCTGAAGGGGTTTGCAAACCCACAGACAGAACAACAATGTCAATCAACCAGAATCTCCAGAGCTCCCAGGGATTAAACCACCAACCAAAGAATACACATGGAGCGACTTCAGCTGCATATGTAGCAGAGGATGGCCTTATCTGGTATCAATGGGAGTCAAGGCCCTTGGCCCTATGAAGGCTTGATGCCCCAGCATTGGGGAATGCTAGGGCAGTGAGGTAGGAATGGGTGGGTGGAAGAGCGCCCTCATAAAAGCAAGGGGTAACGGGTGTCATAGGGGTATTCTAGAGGGGAAACCAGGAAAAGGGATAACATTTGAAATGTCAATAAATAAAATGACCAATATAAAATTAAAAGAAACAGTAATGAAGGGTTTTGGGACCAGTGTTGTCCAATTGTAGCATTTGTGATATAAAATTATGAAGAAAAGCTGGATAAATTTATTGGGACCAGACTTTTGAAAGCTTCATGTGCTATACGATGTTTTTAAAATGACAACTATAAGGAAGGGACCTAAATAAATATTTTTGACTAAGAGTACAATGATTATATTTTTATATTAAGTATATATCAGGGATATATGGTGGGGTAGCGGAGAGCTACTGTGTGGTTAAGACATGATGTCATACTGATTAATCTGAACTCATGATAAAAGTTCATTTCATTCCACACAGACTAAGACTCACACTGATTTCAGTTTTTTCAAGTGAAGAGTACATTAAATATAAAATAAAAAAATAGATATCGATTTTTGGTAAATTGAAGGGCTAATTTTTAAAGATATATATAAAAATAATCATAACACAGTGATTAAGGGAAAAGACATCATTGAGAAGTAAAAATAGAGACATTATAATCCAGAAGGGCTTGGACAGATGCTCTACAAACTCTGAGACCACACATGCCAGCCCACACTAGTATACACAACAAAAATTTTGATCACGATAGATGTAGAAAATCAGACATTCTGTGATAAAACCAAATTGAAGCATGCCTATTTAAAAATCTAGCCCTATGAAAGATGCTATAAGGAAAATTCCAGTCTAATGTGGTTAACTTCAACCAAGAAAACAGAAATGAATAATTTCAGACAAGCAAATCACAAGAGGGAAACACACACATAAACACACACACACACACACACACACACACACACACACACACACCAAATCAGTAAAATCCAGAAACAGCAAATACTGTTCATTGATATCTCTCAATATCAGATCACAGTTCCACACTAAAAACACAAAGACTAACAGAAGAAATGGGAAAATAGGATAGCTCTTTTAACTGCTTCGAAGAAACACACCTTAACATCAAGGATAGAAGTCACCTCAGGGTAAAAGATTATAAAAAGTTATTCTAGGCAAGTAGAAGTAAGAAGCAAGCTGGTGTAGCAATTTTAATATCTTATGAAAATAGATTTCCAACAAAAACTAATCAGAATATATAGGGAAGGATACTACATATTTATCAAAGGAAAAATATCCATCAAGAGAATTTCCCAATTCTTAACATCTATGTTCAAACGCAAGGGAACCCCAATTCATAAAAGAAACACTACTATAGCTTAAATCACATATTGACCCTCATAACACTGATAGTGGAAGACTTCAGTATCTAACTCTTGATTCTTGAAAATAGACATGTCATCCACCAAAAACTAAACAAAGAGCTGGAAATACCTAAAGTAATAAATAAAATGAGCCTAACAGATATCTACAGAACAGTTCACTTAAACCAAAAGAGAATATACTTAGTCTTGACACCTAATAGACATTTCTCCAAAATTGACCTCATATTTGAGAACAAGTGAGTTTCAACAGATTATTTTTAAAAAAAGAAAATGAAATAACACCCTGAGTCCTAACTCAGCACCACAGAATAAACAACCAGGAAATAAGCAAAACAGCTGACAAACTCATTGAAAAGAAACAACTCTCTACAGAATGAAAATGATCAGAAATTAAGAAAGAGATGAAAAACTTCCTAGAATTGAATACAAACCAAAACACAACATACCCCAAGTTACAAGACACAATGAAGGCATTTCTAACAGGCAAGTTCAGAGCACTAAGTGCTTACATTAAAAAAAAAAAATTAAGGAGCTCTCATACTAGTAATGCAATGGCTATAGTTATAGGAATTAATTTAAAAGTTAAAATTTATAGATTCTAGGACAAAAGAGTGAAGAGAGAGAGAGA
>JADRCD010187708.1:0-24516 GCA_019843815.1 Montemys delectorum
AGTTCCTAGCAAGTGGTTAGAGGCTGGGACACTGCCCAGCAGCCTTCTGGGTCCAGTATGCCCCCACAAAGCATGACCCGGAACTGTGGCCCCAGAGCCTGGGGAAGAGGCCAGGTCTCTGAAGTGTCAGTTAAGCAGTCAGAGAGGGGCTGAGGAAGGTGGCCCACAAGCATGAAGACCTGAGTTCAAATCCCCAGGAACCGGGAAAAGTGAGGTGTGGTGTTCCTTGCCTGTAACTACAGCAGGGGAGACAGGGACAGGAGATCCTGGGGCTACTGGACAGATTCCAGCTGGGCTGTGAGACCCACCTCAAAATAAGGTGGAAGACAGCAGCAGCACCTGCCTCTGTCCCCCACATGCAGAAATACACATAGACAGACAGACAGACAGACAGACAGACAAGTTGGACTGCACAGCCTGGGGCTCAGTGCCCACCTCCCCTTTCCCCCTAGCATCAGCAGCAGGTGCTTCAGGCTGTGGACCGAGCCAAGCAGGTGACCGTGGGGGAACTGAACAGCCTCCTGGGGGTAAGTCGCCCTAGCCCCGTCTTTGGGGATGCTCTGCTCCCAGCCCAGGCACCCAGTGGGTCCTCACCTGCGTGCACTCAGCATTCCCCCTCCGTGCACTCTGGTCCCCGCCGCCCGCCTCCCCCTGGCCATCCTCTTCCCATTCAGCAGCAGAATCAGCTCCAGCCGCTGTCCCACGCACCCCCTGTGCCTCTCACCCCGCGCCCAGCCGGCCTGGTGGGTGCCGGGGCCACTGGGCTGCTGGCCCTATCTGGGGCGCTGGCTGCGCAGGCCCAACTGGTGGCTGCCGTCAAGGAAGACCGTGTGGGTGTGGACACCGAGGGGTCCAGAGGTGAGTGGGCGACCCTGTGCTGGCGGGAGGGTGATAGCTTAAGTAGGAGCTGGAGCTGTGGGGTTCAGTGTTCCGTACTGTTTGTCCTTGGGAACACACTAGCTATCTCTGCAGAGGCATCTCCCTGGGATGCGGGAGGTCGGGTTCTGACGGGAAGGAGCTGTTCCACCCTACCGAAGCCTCGCAGGTTACAGACCCCTAATCGTCTGTTTCCTTTCGGCTTCCTGCCATCCACAGTGGACAGAGCTGCTAGCAGGGTGAGTGCCCGCTGTGAGAACCTGTTTGTGTTCGAGTAGGCTAGGGGACTGGGGGTGTGGCCTGTCCCCAGCCTTCACCACCCGGGGGCGCTGCTGCAAGGATACCAGCACCACCACATCCAGTGTACATACAGGGTGCCCGGGCTAGAACCCAGGGCCTGGTGAGCGAGATATGAGCACTGTTATTTTATGAGACAGGGTCTCACTCACAGAGATCCTCCTGCCTCTTGGATTCTGACATTAGAACTACCAAGCCAGCTATGGTTTATTTAATTTGAGGCATGGTCTTGCTTTGTAGCCCATACTACACTGAATTTAGGACAATCTTTCTGCCTCAGTGTCTTAAATTGTGCTATAATGGGTGTGCCTCAGCAAGTCCTGCCTGGGTCCTCATGCAGGCAGACTTCTTGCTTAGCTGAGAGCTCCCACTCCCCACTCTCAAGGGGTTAGTTGTGAGTTTTTGGTGGGTTACAAGTCTCACTTGTAATGCATTTTCATAGGACTCAGTTTTCCCATCTGTATAATAGTTAATTTCTCTATTAGCTTACAGAGGAAGAAAATGTAGCAGTGACGCTGAAGTAGAGACCTGCCTAGAATCCTAGAATCCCTAGTGAGGGGCTGGGGGCATGGTCAGGGGTGGAGCCCCCCCCAATCCCCCCAAATGAGGGCTACTCGGTGTTGGCTGGACAAGAATGTAGTCTGGGAACCCACCTTACACCCTTTCTCGCAGAGTTCTTCCCCCTCGCCCCCTGAGAGTCTGGTGGAGGAGGAGCACTCCAGCAGCCGAGGTGGCCATGGGAAACCGCAGAGAGCTGAAGACAAGGATCTCTCGGGGCCTTATGTGAGTTCCAGAGAGAGATAGAGGGCTGGGGCAGACAGGGGTGGACCCAGACTGGCCCCGGTCAGATCCATGGGAACTCCGTCTCTACTACTCACTTCTATAGCCTCCCATAGTTTGTGGAGCACCTGCCTATCAGAAGACTCTTACTTTGTCCTTCCGGGTCTCACAGCTCAGGCTTTGTAGCCTAGGGGCCATGCAGCTGTTTTGATGTATATTTCCACTGTGAGCTGAACTGCTGGCCTAGCTCGGAGGTAGAGCACCTGCACAGAGTCCCCCAGTGAGAGTCTAAGGGCATGACTCAGGGACAGAAAGCTTCCAAGAGACGCTGGGCACCATGCTTAGCAGCACAAGGGAAAAGTGCAACGTTGGAGGTGGCCGTTCTGCAGAATTCAATTCAGGGGGCACCGTTGGCCCCTCCCAGCGTGCATCCACCTGTGGTCTCTGCTGTTGTTTGGGTCAGGAACCGGGTCCGGCACCTGGGAATGAAGCCGGAATGTGATGTTCCTCCAGAGGACAGTGGGAGCCACAGAAGGCTATAGAGCAGAGGCAGTGAGGCTGGAGTGGGGCGCTGTATGGGGGTGGGGGTGGGGTCAGAGTCCCCTAGACAGACCTGCCTCAGACAGTTGTGTTGAGTTGAGGCTGAGAGAGGGCTGGGCATGGTGTGGAGACAGGGCCACGACGGAGGCTGTGTGCTCTCTGTGCTTCCCTAGGACAGTGAGGAAGACAAGAGCGACTATAACCTGGTGGTGGATGAGGTGAGACGGTGGGGTGGGGGTTGGGCAAGGGAGGGGGATAGAGGGAGGAAATTCCTGGCTGTCTCTGGCTCACTCAGACTGGGGACATGTGGGGCAGGCAGTCTGGAGGACTCTGGAATGCCTGTTACAGCACAGGTGGGGAAACTGAGGCCCACAGGACGATGGAAGAGGCCGCGCCCCACCGCAGAGGCTCCCAGTCTCCATGAGGTGGGGGCCATGTGGCGGCTATGGGAGTCTTTCCTGCTTCACTGGTCCCTACCCAATGTCACCTTCTTGAATTCAGGACCAACCGTCAGAGCCCCCCAGCCCTGTGACCACCCCCTGTGGGAAGGCGCCCCTCTGCATCCCTGCCCGCAGGGACCTCACAGACAGTCCGGCCTCCTTGGCTTCCAGTTTGGGCTCACCACTCCCCAGAAGCAAAGACGTAGCTCTGGTAAGGATGCCTGAAGCTCATTTTATTTGTCCCAGGGTGCAAGCAGTGAGCCAGTTAGCCAGGCCAGGGCAGTCTGCATTTTCTTACTCATTTTGTTTGCTTGCTTTTGTTTGATTTGGGTTTGCTTGTTGGTTTTGTTTGGTTTGGTTCGGGAGACAATATTTCTTGGCCTCCAACTCTTCATATAGCCTAGGATGGCACCGAATCCTTTTTGGTAAACTCCCTTACCACAAAGGATTTCTTTTTTTTTGATTCTTTGGGCCTCTCTTTTTTTTTTTTTTTTTTTTTCCCACAAGACTCTGCTGATCCTCAGGAAACATTTTAAAAGCAGCTTGTTGACCAAGCTGGGCAAAGAAATAGGGCTGAGTCAGGTTACTCACTTTCTACAATGGTGACACCCTCCCCCCCCCCCCCCACCCCCTCGAAACCACAGCACTGGCTCCTGAGACGTGGTCCCACTGTTAAGTGTTCCTGGATGGTCCCGGAAGTCTAGCTCCCTCCCTGCATCTTGCCCAGACCCTCTGTCCTCCAAGTTACCCAGGGACAGAGAAGGCTTGTCTCTAAGCCTCCTCACCCCTGCAGACTGCCATGACAACTGCCAGCCATAGTGGGTTCCCACTTTATCTAATCTCCTCCCCACTCAGAGAGACCTTGGGGATGCAAAGCCACTCTAGCCAGCTAGGGAAGCCATCAAGGGCGTCCCTCAGCCCACCAGGGACAGACACAGGCCAGAAGGCAAGGTAGCTCCTTGTGGTGGCACAGGTCAGCCCAACACTGAGGATTTAGAGGTGGAAGGATAGGAATCCAAAGTCAACTCAGGGCTAGCCTTGGCTAACTGAACCCTGTCTCACAACATGCTCCCCAAAAGCAGAGGTTTGGCTGGCAGCCCTCTTTATTGAGTCTCCCCTTAGGGGCTTCAGAGGTGGATGACATAGTGACCCCTCTTGGGCCAATAGTCCCATTGCTCTGGGAGCTGTGGTTTTTGTTAATTGCTTTTTGAGACAGGGTCTCACTATATAGACCAGGTTGGCCCAGAACTGACAGAGATCCACCCACCTCTGCTCTGGAGTGCTAGGATTAAAGGTTGCGCCATCACACATGGCCGTGTCCAAATTAAAACAATTTTTAAGGCCAGGTGGTGGTGATGCATGTCTTTAATCACAGCAAGAAGGAGGATCTCTGAGTTGGAGGCCAGCCTGGTCTCCAGAGTGAGCTTCAGGACAGCCAGGGCTACACAGAAAGACACTGTCTCGAAAAAGCAAATAAAAAAATGTTTTTAAACTTTGTGTGTGTGTGTGTGTGTGTGTGTGTGTACAAGTGCTGTAGTGTGCATTTGGAGGTCAGAGTCAACTCTGAGGAGTCTGTTCTCTCATTCTACCATGTGGGTTTGGGGGATCGAATACAGAGTGTGGCTCTTGGCTAAAATCACCTTTACATGCAGAGCATTTTGCCAGCCCAATAGCCTCTAACTTTGCTGTTGCTATCTATGGGTAACACAGTGGCTGTCCCCAAGGGCCCCCACCTCTATGCACGAACACTCTACTGTGAACCCAGTTAACACCCACAGTCCTGAGGATGTATTTATACCCTGATCCAGGCTCACCCAGCTTTCTTCTGTGTGCCCAAAAGTGTTTGAGAGATTGGCTGGCCACTGTGTGTGTGCCCTCGATCCCCTCTGATGGCTTCAGCCCGCTCTGGTGACTGCTGGCCTTTCTCTCTCCACAGAATGATCTTCCCACCGGCACTCCTGCCTCCAGGTCATGTGGTCCCTCTCCACCCCAGGATTCATCCACCCCGGGGCCCAGCTCAGCCAGTCACCTCTGCCAGCTGGCAGCTCAGCCAGCACCACCCACAGACAGCATTGGTGAGTCCCCACCTGCCCAGCATACCTCTGTTCCAGGGGACTCCCCCAGACAGAAAGGATGAGAGAGGTGGCCGTTCCTGTTGGCACACACCTTTACTCCCAGGTGGGTTAGAGGTCATCCTGGGCTACATAGTGAAACCGTGTCTAAAAAAAAGAAAAGAATGTTAGGGGCCAGCCTTGGCTTAGACAAGGGTTCTGAGAGAAGGGGTGTCTGAGAGCGTTGAAAACAAAGGACTCGAAGTCAAACCATGGGTCCAAGCTGTGGCCTATGCTGTTCTGCTGGACACGGCTCTCCAGCTTGCTTTTTTCTCTGTTCTGTCCCAATCTGCCTTCTCTGGAGATCTCCAGATAGTTCTTTCTCTATGTTCTGCTTAAGACAGTTCTCCAAGGACTTTTCTCTTGGTATTCTAAAAACTTCTCTGGATAGCTCATCTTCCACAGGTCATAAACCAAGTCTTTTATTTTATATAGAAAATCCAGTCATTTATTTCCTTTTTTAAAATTTTTTTAAAGGTTTATTTATTTATTATAAGTAAGTACACTGTAGCTGTCTTCAGACACACCAGAAGAGGGCATCAGATCTCATTACGGGTGGTTGTGTGCCATCATGTGGTTGCTGGGATTTGAACTCATGACCTCTGGAAGAGCAGTCAGTGCTCTTAACCACTGAGCCATCTCTCCAGCCCCGCATTTACTTCCTTTTGATTATCCTATGAACCCTGTGACCCCAGCCCCTTAATCCTTAAGAGACAGCAAACACACATTTCCTTTTAACATTGCAAAAAGGATTCAGAGATCTGCCTGCCTCTGTTGAGCATATATGCTAAGCTAGCTGGGGGGGGGGGGGTTCCCCCCCTGAAATGACCATTTCTACCACATCTGGGCCCGGAGTCTCTGTGTTCTAGGCTGACCTTGGACTCTGCTTGTCTTTGTATCTTTAGTTTCGTGAGACTCCTTATACAATTTATATTGTATCCTTATATTTTTGCATGGTTGAGAAACTATGTATTTTCTTTCTTGTTTTTGTTTTTGTTTTTTTTGTTTTTCGAGACAGGGTTTTTCTGTGTAGCCCTGGCTGTCCTGGAACTCGCTCTGTAGGCCAGGCTGGCCTCAAACTCAGAAATCCACCTGCCTCTGCCTCCCAAGTGCTGGGATTTAAAGGCATGTGCCACCACTGCCCAGCAATTATGTATTTTCAAACTTGAGTTTTTAGAGTTCTTTTCCACAGCCTTAAGGGTCCCAGAGTTTACCATTTTGCTAAGACATTGGCCACATCTTCGCCTCCTGGACTCAGAGCTGTCTGGCTATCATGGAGTCACTACTGTTAAAGGAGGAATGTCATATCTGTCCATTAGTATGCGTGCAAGCCATTTGGCCCTGGCAGCCTTCAACACTCTTGGAGGCCACATCTGCTGGCCTTGTCCCAGGGGCAGGAACCTTGCCCGTCTATCCCCACCAAGGCTATGCCTAAAGAAAAAAAGATAAAGGGTGAGAGAAGCTAGCTGACTGACTGACGGGCAGACCCCAAATTTACCACCTGAACGTCTTATAACCCCAGCGAGGTGCTGGGCCTGGGTCTCACTTTGTTGCTGCTGCTTAGATGAGGACACTGAGGTCCAGAGCATCAATGTGACTTTCCCAGTTTAATGATTGTGAGACAAACGTGTGCCTTCGCTAGCTGTGTGGCCTCAGGCTAGTCACCAAACCTCTCTGAGCCTTGGCTTTTCCTCTCACTGGGTCTGGGTTTTTGAAGGACTTTGTAGGATGTGTGTAGTTCGTCAGCTGAAAGACAGGGAAAGTGTGTATCTGAGTGTATGTCCCCACCCTTTTCACTCAGCCATGAGGAGTCCTCTCACCCTGTCTAGCCCTTTCACCTCGTCCTTCAGCCTGGGCTCCCACAGCACCCTCAACGGGGACCTCTCCATGCCTGGCTCCTATGTCAGCCTCCACCTGTCCCCCCAGGTCAGCAGCTCTGTCGTTTATGGACGCTCACCTCTGGTGAGTCCTTGGGGAATGGAGCACCAGGAAGGTCAGCAGAGTTCAGAGGGAGAAACTAGACTAAATAAAGAGAGGGGCTGAGACTTGAACTCAGTGGTTGGACATTCACCTGGCATGCACAAAGCCCTAGGTGCATTCCCAGCACCATATAAACTAGGCATGTTGTGCAGGCCTGTCATCCCAGCATTCAGGAGTTCTAGGCCAGCCTACACTTACCCTGTGGGCAAACAAAAGGAATAAAGCTGGGTTCAAAAGCCTGGCCAGGGAGGTTACTTAAAAAGTCCAAATAGCAATTTTGCAAGCATTTCTGCTTGTTTGGGAAGGGGCCAAGGGATAGAAGGGGTGTGGGCTGGGACCTGGGTGAGGGGGTGCTGGGCGCCCCTGCCCTGGGACTCTCTGGCCTCTGGCAGATGGCATTTGAGTCGCACCCCCATCTCCGAGGCTCGTCTATCTCCTTGCCTGGCATCCCTGGGGCTAAGCCGTGAGTAGCACGTGGGCTGTGCCATTTCCAGGGTGTGTGGGAGGCCTGAGTCCCTTCTTCCTGGGAACCCCCCCCCCCCATGTTACACCTTGAGTGCCTGTCATTGGCAGCCTGGGTACCTGTGCTGGGGTCAGCTACCCACCCACCCGTCTCTGCAACCTCCACAGGGCTTACTCCTTCCACGTGTCTGCGGATGGCCAGATGCAGCCGGTGCCCTTCCCATCGGATGCGCTGGTAGGCACGGGCATCCCTCGCCATGCGAGGCAGCTGCACACGCTGGCCCATGGTGAAGTGGTGTGTGCCGTCACCATCAGCAGTTCCACACAGCATGTGTACACAGGCGGCAAAGGCTGCGTGAAGGTGTGGGACGTGGGCCAGCCCGGCAGCAAGACACCGGTGGCACAGCTGGATTGCCTGGTGAGGGTGGGACCAGTGCAGCTGGGTAAAGGTTTGGGGGGGGGGGGGCGGGGTTTTTGGGGTTGGGGGGGGGTTTACAAGGCTGGGTGGGGTTTGTAGGGGATATAAGCCAGGTCTTTAGGGTCAGGGTGGGGCCTATAGTAACAACACATGGGTCTGTGGAGACCTGGGGGAGTACCAACCCCTCCTGGCCCTGCTTCTCCCCCTCGGTAGAACCGGGACAACTACATCCGCTCCTGCAAGCTGCTGCCGGACGGGCAGAGCCTGATCGTAGGTGGCGAGGCCAGTACCCTGTCCATTTGGGACCTGGCAACACCCACACCACGCATCAAAGCAGAACTGACTTCGTCCGCCCCAGCTTGCTATGCGCTGGCTGTCAGCCCGGACGCCAAGGTCTGCTTCTCCTGCTGCAGCGACGGCAACATCGTGGTCTGGGACCTGCAGAACCAGGCCATGGTCAGGTGTGTGGGGCGGCCCCAAGGGTGGTGCACAGGTGACTGCAGTCATGGACGCCTGCTCTCACCCCGTAGACAGTTCCAGGGCCACACGGACGGGGCCAGCTGCATCGACATATCAGACTATGGGACCCGGCTGTGGACTGGGGGCCTGGATAACACTGTGCGCTGCTGGGACCTGCGCGAGGGCCGTCAGCTTCAACAGCATGACTTCAGTTCCCAGGTGTGCTCACAATCCACGGCCTCCCCCGGGGTTGCCCCCACCCAGCCTGAAACCGGATAGGATAGGATACGGGGTCTGTGGTGGGTAAAATATTTGCCTCAATGGCATAAGTTCAAATCCCTAGAATCTACATAAAAAGCCAGACAGAGACATAAAAAAACCTGCCTATAACCCTGGGTGTGCAGATAGCTGGAGGGCCAGATTAGTCAAATAATCGAGCTCCAGGCTCAGTGAGAGACTCTGCCTCAAACAAGCTAAGAAGCTGGATGCCATAGCACGCCTTTAAAACAAAGATTTACTTATTTATATGAGTACACTGTAGCTGTCTTCAGACACACCAGAAGAGGGCGTCAGATCCCATTACAGATGGTTGTGGGCCACCATGTGGTTGCTGGAAATTGGACTCAGGACCTCTGGAAAGAGCAGTCAGTGCTCTTAACCACTGAGCCATCTCTCCAGCCCAGGACATGTCTTTAATCCCAGCACTGGATCTCTGTGAGTTCCAGGGTGGTTAGAGCTGCATAGTGAGACTGTCTCAACTCCCCACCCCCATACATAAAAATAAAAATAAAATAAAAATAATACCACCAAACTAAGAGTGACTCTGCAGCTTCTACCCCTAATCCTCCTGACTCCCCATCAGTCAGAAGCAGGACACAGAGCCTAGGCTCAGCCCTGGACCTTGAGCCACCTGTATGTACAACTAGCTCCCTCTGCCCAAAATCCCAAGGTTCTGTTCTGATGAGTGCTAAGGTGTGACACCTGTCACTGGCCACCTTGTCCCCATATGGGGCACCCCTGGGTCTTCCCCTGGCATCATGAGTGGCCCCAGGGTCTCAGCGCTCTCTCTCTTGCTCTAGATTTTCTCGTTGGGCCATTGTCCCAATCAAGACTGGCTGGCCGTGGGGATGGAGAGCAGCCACGTGGAGGTCCTGCATGTGCGCAAGCCTGAGAAGTACCAGCTCCGCCTGCATGAGAGCTGCGTGCTGTCACTCAAGTTCGCTTCCTGTGGTACAGGCCTGGGAGACCCCTTGGCACAGCAGAGGGAGGGAGGATGGATGGGGCAAAGCCTTGAAGGCTCCAATTAGACAACGAATTACCCAGGCCTGTCCACCCAGCTAGTTATTGAGGTCAAAGCCAGTTTAGATAAATGCAGAGACACATTCTAAAAAAAAAAAAAAAAAAAAAGGATGGAGCAGGTGAGGTGACTTGCACACCTTTAATCCCAGCACTTGGGAGGCAGAGGCAGGTGAATCTCTGAGTTCAAGGCCAGCCTGGTCTACAGAGTGAGTTCCAGGACAGCCAAGGCTACACAGAGAAACTCTGTCTTGAAAAAAAGACAGCTATCAAAAACACTCCACGTTGACTGGCTGCTGTCAGCTTTTTGATACTGCATAGTAGGTGGCTTCGGGCTGGAGTGAATTTCCAAGGTTTCCTACGCTGGGAGTCACTACCATCCTCCTCTCTGCCCTCCCCAGGACGCTGGTTTGTAAGCACCGGCAAGGACAACCTGCTCAATGCCTGGAGGACACCCTATGGGGCCAGCATTTTCCAGGTACTCCCCTCTCCACATTTTCCTGTCCCCCACTTTGGGTTCCTTACTGAGCACGATGTTAGCAGGGTCCCTCCATGTTCTAGCAAGTGCCACAGCCGTGGCCATGCTCCTGTCCACGGCTGATCCTTTAGGATGTGAGTGGCTCACAGTGTGTGCTGAGGGCGGGGACGACTTTTTATTCCTTTCAGCTATGGCACCTCCCACTGCAGTGCATAGCTACACTCCCCTATGGATTGGTTTTAGTGGAGATGAAGTGAAATCTGAAAAAGGGGCTGGGGCTTCACATGCTGGGCTGTGCTCTTCTCAGCTTAGGTGGCAATTTCTAATAAGTCTTTTTTTTTTTTTCCTTTTTTGAGACAGGCTTTCTCTGTGTAGCCCTGGCTGTCCTGGAACTCACTCTGTAGACTAGGCTGGCCTCGAACTCAGAAATCCGCCTGCCTCTGCCTCCCAAGTGCTGGGATTAAAGGTGTGCGCCACCACCGCCCGGCTTCTAATAAGTCTCTTGAACCTTCTGTGGATGTACCATGGTGGTCTTTCACATTTCCCATCCGTCCCAACCACCAAAGATCCCAGGAGTCTCCAATACAGAGCTGTACCGTTATATCAACCCTTCACATGTCAGGGATACCACTGTCCCTTCAGGACATGGTGACCCAGATCTGTGATCCCAGCACTTGGAAGGGTGCAGCAGGAGCATGGCTGGTTTGAGTGAGAATACGGGGGGGGGGGGCAAGGGAGGCAGGTACTTTGCTGTGTAACCATCTGAAGTCGAGCTATGATGAGTCAGGTGCCATCTTTCTTGTCAACCAGTCAAGCCGGCTCAGTCCCCAGCCACCAGGCCCTAACCACAGCCACATCCGTTAATGTTTGTCGTCTTCCAAGCCCCATGCTTCTGGTCTGTAAACTTTGCGGTGGTGACCATGTGGCCGCCCCTCACCTCTCCTTTCTCTGTCCCAGTCCAAAGAATCTTCTTCCGTATTGAGCTGCGACATCTCCAGGAATAATAAGTACATCGTGACAGGCTCAGGGGACAAGAAGGCCACTGTGTATGAGGTGGTGTACTGAGCCATCTGCTGCCCTTTCAGGTCACCTGCCCTGGATGGCTGGCCGGCCACTCGGGACACGGGTCCCTCTGCTCACACCTGGCTTGCTTCCCTCCTGGCTGGGTGGGGCTGGGGGCACTGGGGAAATATAACATATTTATCAACTTGCTTTCTTTTTGTGTGTGTGTCAAGCGTACAGGTGAGGGGCCCAGCTGGGTGTCGGCCTTCGTTTCTCTTTACCCCGAATGGTTTTCAGAGTGTGGACCTCACTGGTGTGCCCCAGCAGACAGGTCAACAAGCACCAGGGCTCCTCCGGTCTCTACCCACAGACCTGGATCAGGGATTTAAACTCACTCCTTATGCCTGGCTGCCAAGCGCTTTACCAACTGAACCATCTGCCTAGCTCTGTAAAACAAAAACAAACAGGGTGGAGGCTGGTTTCTCTGTGTAGACCAGGCTGGCCTGGAACTCAGAAATCTATCTGCCTCTGCCTCCTGAGTGGCAAACACTAAGTAGTTAGAGGGCTCAGTCCTTCCAAAACTTGGGTAAAGGACAACCTCTGCCTTTTCAATCGTTTATTCCATGCGACTCAGGGTCTGCACACACCATGGAACTCTCCAGAAGAACTGCAGGCCCTTTCCACCCATTGCCATCCACCACTGTGCAGTTAGGGGAGGGGAGTTGTAGCTGTCAGTACTTGATGTGGTACACCGAGGCACAGTCCCCGGATCCTGTGACGATGAGCCTGCCGTTCTCAGTCATGTCAAAGCATCTCACAGTGGCAGCCTCAGGGACCTGTGAGACAGCAGCTGAGGGAGCTCAGTCCTTCTCGACCCAGAGCTTCAGCAATGGCCCCTGTTGGGGGGGGCGTCCTGCTGAAGATCCTGCTGACAGTCCCCCAAAACCCCCAGGTGGCCCCTGCACATAAATACCTGAAACAGTTTTGCTCCCGTGGGCATAATGTGGAAAGTGATGAAGTTGTCCATACCTATGCTTGCCCACCACTGGCCTGGGAGGAGGAGGGAGAGGGACAATGAGGTTACAGCAGACCCCACCTATTCACTCCCATCCAGCAGCACCTAGGAGGCTGAGGCAGGAGGATTGAGAGTTTTGAGACGAGGATGAGCCTGGGCTACAAGACCTTGCCTCAAAGAACAAGGCAGAACCACAAAAAGTTTTACTATTCTGTCCTTTGTGATGTTTTGCCGTCTTAAGTCTTACATTGCTCAGGATTAGCCTTAAACTCTCCAAGTAGCCAGAGATGGCTCTGAAAACTCCCGATTATGATTATGTCAAATAAAAGGTGTTGGGGTGTGGACAGTGGCAAAGCCCTGAGTGGGCACTGATTAAACAGAGCAGAATCCCCCGAGAGGCCAGTGACCACAGTGCACACTCATCCTCAATGGACTCTGTTTTCCCAGATGGGGTTTCTCTCGAGCCCTGGCTGTCCTGGAGCTCACTCTGTAGACCAGGCTGGCTCTGAACTCAGGTCCGCCCACCTCTGCCCTACCCAGGGCTGGGATTAAAGGTCTGAGCCACCATGCCCAGACTCAGTGGACTCCTTACCGTTTGGGGAGAACTTGAGGCCTAAGACGGCGTTGTCCTTGGTGCCCACAGTGAGCACCTGGCTCCTCTTGCTGCTGTTGAACAGGCAGTGCTGGCCATCGGCCAGGCCCAGCAGCAGCCGGTCTTCGGTCGGACTGTGAGACAGGCTCATGATCTGGATGACCCAGGCAGAGGCAGCAATCAGACCCCAGCTGGGCAGGTAGGCTGCAAGGACTCCCTCCCCCCATGACTCACACAGTCCCCACACTTCCCTTTCATGAGGTGCATGAACTTTACAGGGTTAAGCATGGCAGTGACAAGTCTGTTTCTCTTGTTTGGTTTTATTGAGACATGGTCTTGCTCCATAGCCTAAGCTAGGTTGTAGTGACTTATCACACACAGCCCAGGCTGGCCTTGAACTCCAGCATAAAATGTTTGCGATGACAGTCTTTGAGACCGGCTTTTATGTAGCCCGGCTATCCTTCAGGTCCCTGTGTAGCTGATGACCACATTGAACTTTTGACCCTCCTTCCCTCAGCTCCCTAGTGCTGAGTGACAAGAGTGGCGGTGGAACCCAGAACTTGGGAAAACATTCTACCCCTTAGACCCAGATCCTTTTTCACTATGTAGCCCAGGATGGACTCACTTTTTCGTCCTCCTGCCTCAGCTTGAGTACTAGGATGACAGCCTTTGCCACCACTGTCCAGTATGACAAAAGGTATTTTAAAGACCCCTGTGACTTCTCAAAAATCCCTTGAGCTGACCTGTGCTGTTCCCTCTCCCTACACTGAGTGCACCTTGTCATCTAGCCCAAAGGCCCACGCCTGTGCAGTCACCCTTTCCGTGTACCTGGGACTGGAACGGATACTCCTGTGACACGTTGGCCATCCGCAGGTCCCAGCATCGCAGACAGGCGTCCAGACCCCCCGTCCAAACATTGTTATCTTTGACCACAAGGCTCCTGGCCGCACCGGTAGGTACTTTGAGGTTCCTGGCCAGAAAGCAAAGGGCTAAGCATAGGCTCAGTGGTCTGGTCTGTGTCTAAGATTCCCTCAAAGCCGTAGGACCAACCTGACCTGCTGGTGCTCTAACACCTTTGGCAAGAAGGGGACAGTGACATCATCCTAAAGTCCTTGCCTCTAAAAGGTAATGTTCCAAACCAATACCTATAAATCCAGCACTGAGGAAGCTGAGGCAGGAGGATTGCCATGAATTCCATGCCAGGCTGGGATACGTAGAGACCCTGCCTCAAAAATGAGGGTAAGGGGGAAGATTCAAAGCTGGCTGTGGTGACTCAAAATTGTCATCCCAGCTACTCAGGAGATTAAGAAAGGATCGTAGCAAGTTAGAGCCATCCTAGGCTACAGAGCAAGCTCAGCAGCATCCCTGCAAATGTCACCTGATCCCACCTTAAGATAGAAACTGAGCAGGGCTTGGCAGCACACGCCTGTCATTCCAGCACTCTGGAGGCAGAGGCAGAGGCAAGTGGATCTCTGAGTTCCAAGGCTAGCTTGGTCTACATATTGTGACCCTATGCCAGATAAAAGGAACAAAAGTAAGAAGTGTTGACCAGATGGCTCCCAGGTCACTCAGTGGGTAAAGGAGAGTCGAGTTCCAGGAACCCACTTTGTGGAAGAACAGGCTCCTGCAGGCTGTCCCGAGCCTCGGTTCTCCCTTTGTCCTACAAGAATCACAATGAATAAGCCAGGCGCACAGAGCACTTGGGAGGTGGAGGCAAGATGATAAGGAGAATTTAAGGTTGTCCTCTGTGCTTGAGGACAACCTGGGCTACATGAGACACTTACAGTAATCTAAAGGTAAAAAAGCAGGCTGAGGGCGTGGTCAGAGGTAGGCCCCCTGCCTAGAATGATGGGCTGGGGGTGTGGCCAGGGGTGGAGTCCCACCCAGAATCCCCTAGTGAGGGGGCTAGGTTGTGGCTCCACTCTGGGGGAGGGGGCTCTGGGCAAGAAAGAGCTCAGGACCTCAGCTCGCTGTACTTTTGTTCCTGTGTCTGCACCTGACTATTCCCTGAGTCCGTAGGTCCCATATCCTGACCACGCCTTCTGTGAAGCCGGCAAGGGCCATGTTTTCCTTGGTGCTGGCCAGCGCCTGGCAGGACAGGCCCTCGCAGGGCAGCCGGCACTTCTCATACAGGTACGGGGCCGCCAGATCCCACACGATCACGCCAGGTAAGTTGTTTCCACCCGCGAACAGGGTCCTGCTGCTAGAGGACAGCAGGCAGGTGCGCAGGCATGCCCCGCTGGCCTGTGGAGGATCGTCCCCATGAGTGAGGATCAGCCGTGGCTCTTCCAGCCCCTCCCATCCCCAGCACAGTCCCTGCCCTGTCACCTGGACGCTGTATTGCAAGTGGCTTTCAGGGTGTCTGTCCTCGGCCACCTGGCTCATGAGGTTCCACACCTTGATGCCGCTCTGGCTGCAGGTGAAGACATGGCGCGTGAAGGAGTTCACGGCTATCACTAACAGCAGCTCCTGGTGCTTCAGCACGCGTACCTTCTGCAGCGTCTGGGGGACAGTGAGCCTCTCTAATTGCCAGAGTGATGTGCCAGGCCCCTTGTAGCTGTTCTCTAAGACTTCAGAGTCCCAGGACCTAGGGATATGGGACACAGAGTGAAGTATTCAAGACCGGGTCTTAGTCCAGGTTGGCCTTTAACTCCCTAAGGAGCCTCGGTTCTCTCTTTGTCCTACAAGAATCACAATGAATAAGCCAGGCGCACAGAGCGCTTGGGAGGTGAAGGTAAGATGATAAGGAAAATTTAAGGTTGTCCTCTGTGCTTGAGGACAACCTGGGCTACATGAGACACTTACAGTAACCTAAAAGTAAAAAAGCAGGCTGAGGGCGTGGTCAGGGGTGGAGTCCCACCCAGAATCCCCTAGTGAGGGGGCTAGGTTGTGGCTCCACTCTGGGGGGGGGGGATTGTTTTGTTTTTTTTTTTTTTTTTTTTTTTGGTTTTTCGAGACAGGGTTTTTCTGTGTGGTCCTGGCTGTCCTGGAACTCGCTCTGTAGACCAGGCTGGCCTCAAACTCAGAGATCTGCCTGCCTCTGCCTCCCAAGTGCTGGGATTAAAGGCGTGCGCCACCACCACCAGCCTGACCTTGAATTCCTAATGCTCCTGCCCCCACCTGCTATGGAGCCAGGCTCAAATCACATTCTTCAATTCTTGCCATAGCTACACATGCTTCTCTACTCTAAAATGCTTTGCCCAAGTAAACTGAGCTCCCATGCACCCTTCACAGCCCAATTTATTATAGCCCCTTCTCCAAGTCGTCATCTCCAACTACAAGACTCTGAGAATCTAGGTTGAGATTTAAGTGAGACATCCCTTCAACCTTTTAAAAGTTGTTCTTGCATATACTCATTAATTGTGGGGGGAGGGGGCAGAGGAGGCAGTCTAACCTGTGGGAGTCAGTTTTCGCTTTCAACCGCGTAGGTCCCAGAGATCAAACTCAGGCCTAGGTTTGGTAGCAAGCCCCTTTACCTGCTGAGCCCTCCCACCAGCCTCTCCAACCACCAGTTAGGGACACGGAAGAGGGACTGAGAGACAGACAGGCAGGCAGGGGTGGGAGGCAAGGGTGAGGTAACTCTGCTTTTCTCTCTGCAGAAGCCAATAGGACAGGTACTCACAAGGGCGTCAGAAATTTATCAGCTCTTACAGGAGGTTCCTGCGGTACAAAGAAAGAAGCTGAGACTGCTGGCTTGGGACCTCCCTTCCATGTCGGCATCCAGGTATCCCACTCACCTGGATCTCAAATTGGGGCTGACCGATGTCTTCTTGGTAATCAACTAGCAGGTCTGAGGGAGACTTGATCAGGTTGGGGTCAGCTGTGTGGAGACAGGATTCAGGGGTGACCCAGGAACTATGGCCCCGTCCCTCCGAGGTCCCGCCCCTCCGAAGCTCCACCCCCTTACCAGAGTCACTCAGGCTGTTTCTGTGTCTGGGCTTAAGGGCTTGTTTATAGTCACACAGGTCTGAGTCTTTGCTTTCCTGGGAGACAGGATTGGGTCAGATGGGGGACACGTCACCCAGAGGGGGTACCTAGCAGATGCTTAGGGGTTCCTGGATGCAGCGGGGATCCTCCTGAGGGGTCAGAGTGCAGCGATGAGGAAGGAGGGTACTGGGCACACTATGGGGGTGAATCTTTTGGGGTTCCAGTCAAGGGTACTCACCAATTCCAGCGGCTTCTCTGTTGCCATTGACAACAGGCGGGGGTGGGGGGAAGGAGGGAGGGAAGGAGAGGGAGAAAAAGGCTTGTGCCTGGGAGCTCCCCCTCACCTGTGAGAAACCCTCACTCCCGTGTTCCTGTTGGTTCTTTTTGCGGCTGACCATGAAAAGTTTCCAGAGTTCCTGGTCCAGGAAGCCTTGCCAGAACTGGGGCTCCTTGTCCCAGACAGGTTGTGGATCCTGGCACTCATCAGCCTCCGAGAGGAACCGACGTCTGGTGAGCAGCTGAGGCCCTTGGGTGGCTTTGAACTTGGGATTCTCGGAGGCTGCAGACTCTGGGACCTGCTTGTCTTCTTTCTTAGCTGAATGCTGGGTGCTCTGGACAGAGCCCATGGGGGCTGCATAAGACACATGACATGGCCAACTGGTGCCTGTTCCCTCCAGCCCCGAGACCAATACTCACCTTGCTCTTCTCCAGGATGCCTGAGGTCCTGCTGGCGATGTCTACCCCCTGGAAGACGATTTCCACTTAGAACAAATTAGGGTGGAGCCTTGCTGAGGGCACAGATCTGGGGAAGGGGAACCTGTGCCAAAGCTTGGCACTTGGCAGGCTCTTCCCTCGGGGGTAAACCACACCATACATCCAAGCATGTTGGCATATCCATGTTCACCCTTCCCTTCAAAAGCAGAGGCAGGAGGCTCAGGAGTTCAGGGTCATCCTCGGCTACATACGAGTCTGATATCCTGTCTCAAAAAAACTTCAAAAAGGAAAAAGAAAAACAATACCACCACCATTACGGGCTTGGGGACAGCCCCTGACTCACAAAGCCCCGCCCTGCACCCCAGCAAGGCCAACAAAGGATTTAGTGCTATTTTGCACATTGGAAAACTGAGGCCCAGAGACTCCAGCAGCGGCTGCAGCAGCCAGGGGCTGTTTTTCCTTTAGCGTTGCTCTTCCCCTGGGAGCTTTTGGAGAGCACCCAGGATGGAGAGGGGAGCACCCGAGATGAAGGAAGGCAAAGCCGCTGGGAAAGAGCTGGAAGGCCCAAGAATCTGCCTCCCAGGGAGTAGATGATGGATTGCAGGGCAGCGCCAGCCTGGGGCTGCACAAAGCCCAGGGGAGCCCTCCCAATTTCCCCCGACTCATTATTGTACAATTTACTGGCATTCTAGTGTGCCTGGAGCTCAATGTGAATGGAGGAGAGCTGTTGCTCTGGGGGGTGAGAGGGCATAGAAGGGGTGGGGTGCTGGCACAGCAGGGACTGGAAAGTGAGGCTGGGGGGGGGTGCAGTTAAAAGCCTGGGAGCTGCAGGAAACTGCCCAGGATATCATAGGCTACAGCCACCCACACACATATACACTTCGGGCAATGGCCGCTCCCACACACTGGGCAATTATTCCCTCCCTCTTGACCTTGCTGCTGCTGCTGCACTTGAGGCCTGATCAGTTCCCTCCTTGGTCAACCACAGCCTTCTAGAGCTCCCACTGCCCACAGGGTCAACACTTAGAAATCCCTGCAGCTCCAAGCCAGGGGCCTTTCTTCCTACTTACTGCTCCTCCCACTCCAGGCCCCATCCCTGTCCGTGAGCTTTGCAGAGGGGCTGTCCTTCTCCTAGACAAAAGCATCCCTTCTGCCCCTGCTGACCTACTCAGTGCACCTTCCTGTTCACCCTGAGCTGTAGCTCACACTCCAGCCCCTGCCTGGAGCTCTTGGCTCCCACCCTGGCCCCTCAAATGCGCCCACAGCTTCCTTCAATCCCCAGTCTTCACTGGAGGATGGTGGCAGCTGAATGAACAACTGTGTTCTGGTGGCTTCCTGTCCCCCTGCTGCCCACTCCCCCCTTGGCCCCTGCTAAGCTGCAGCCTTGGCTCTGGCTCCCTGCCAGTGACATCTGGCCTTGGGCAGCGCCTCCTTCCTGCCAGCCCTTGAGAGAGGGGCCAGGTGGCAGGGGAAAGGCTGATGGGGACACATGTGCCTTGGCTTGGGCAGGGGGTGGGGGTGGGGGTGGGGAGCCGGGTGCCCCTCCACAGGCCTTTCCTCTAGTCATGCACAGGACTGGTGGCTCCTTCCTGTGTGTTTCTCCTACCCAGGAACCTTCAGGGCACCTGGGAGCCAGGCAGGAAGCATGCTCCACAGCAAGATGTGAGGACCCTAAATCAACTCCCTCCCTGACTTTGTCCTCATCGCTCTGCAGCTCCTACGTCCCTGGAATCAAAGATCATGTCCTGCCAGAGGTTGACAGAACTCCCATTCCCTTCCTGCCTCTGTCCCGCCAGGGGAAGTGTCCGAGCTCCGGTCCTCAGTCCACCTGTGTGTGATGATGCTCTAGGAAGGACTAGTTTATAGTGGAACACCTGAGATCACACAGCAGGTGAGAGGTAGGTCTCAGCGAGGAGTGACCCTGAGCAAAGGTCTTCACCTTTTTGCTACTATTTTGTTTTGGAGACAGGAGTCCCACGTAGCCTGGCTTGGTTTTGAACTCACTATAGCCAAGAATGCCAAGAATGATCCTCTCGCCTCCACCTCCCCAGGGCTAGGATGACAGGTGTGTGCACTTTGCTCTGTTTATCTTAACTTTTTTTTTTTAATTTATTATATGTAAGTACACTGTAGCTGTCTTCAGACACCCCAGAAGAGGGCGTCAGATCTCATTACGGGAGGTTGTGAGCCACCATGTGGCTGCTGGGATCTGAACTCAGGACCTTTGGAAGAGCAGTCAGTGCTCTTACCTGCTGAGCCATCTCTCCAGCCCTTAACTTTTTAACTACTTACTATATTGCTTTTAATGAAAAACCAAGTTTAATTTTCTTGCAGTCCTCAGGGCCTTGCCCTCCTCTCTTTCCCTAGCTGACACACAGAGCTTTTCCTTGCTGCCCCCCCTCCCCCACCAGCCAGGTTCCCTCCTGCCCCAGGACTTCTGCACAAGCTGTGCCTTTGCCCTAGGGCCCCAACTTGAAGGCGGCCCCCAACATTGCCCCCCCCCCCAGGTACTCCCTTTGGCTGCCACCAGGGTGGACTCACCAGGCTGAAGATGTTGTCTTGGTTGACCATGTCAGAGGAGATGCTGGGGGGGGGGGGGGGGAAGAAATTGAGCATCCTTCTAGGAAAAGACCCTGCATCTACCCTAGGGCGGAATCCCAAGAGGATGAGGCCTAATCCTAAATGAAGGGGAAGATGCCATCCGAACTTTTAAGACTGGCCCTGGTCTTTGCATGTCCTAGGCAGGCAGGAAGGTGGGCATTTTTTTTTTCCCCCTGAGTTATCTCCCAGCCAGCAATCATTTGAAGACAGGTTTGGTGGCTTAGAACTTGCCATCCTCCTGTCTCAGCCTGTACCACTACAAAAAAAACAACACCTGGGCTTAAAAACAAACCCGAACCACACTTCACTGGAAACCAGGCTGACGTCCCACTGTCGAGGCACGGCTGGTTCTTTGGGGACAAGGACCCATCCCTCAGATGTGGGGTCCGAGAGCAGACCTCACCTGTTGAACTCCTCTGGCAGCTGGTCCATGATGGACAAATACCGACTGTAGAAGTTGGTAGGCTGGAAAGGTCAAAGGTCAAACCTATAAAGTCCGCATCTCCTTGGAGCCCCGGGTGTGGAATCGTGTCCAGCTTCAAGCCCTGGATCTCTTTAGGCACAGCGGAACATGGTAGATAGAACCTTCTAGACCCTGGAACAGTGTTTCTCAACCTTCTTAATGCTGCAACCCTTTAGTACAGTTCCTCATGCTGTGGTGACCCCAACCAAAACATTTTGTTCCTACATTGTAACTGTAACATTACTAGAGTTATGAATGTGAATAGCTGACATTTGGGATAAGCACCTGCCGAAGGGTCGCGACCCAGAGGTTGAGAACCACTGCCGTTCAGTCTTAGTACACAGGCTTCTGACATTACCTTAACTTTTAGAGAAACAAGGAGGGAAAAGAAGGGGATGGGAGGGAGGAGGGAGCAGAATATACACCCCTTACCCCCAAAGAAAGAGTCTATGTAGCTGATTGTTCTGAACTACCTAGAGCTAGCAGTCCTTGAACTAAGAGATCCACCTGCCTCAGCCTCCCAAGTGCGGGGATTAAAGCCGGGCACCGAACTTTAATCACAATAGAATGTTAACACATGGGACTCCAGATCAGCTTGCTAGGAGGGGCTCCGCCCTGACACCATGCTATAGGGACCAGGTGAACTCCTAGTGTTAATCACAGCTTGATTGACATTGGGAAAGTATGGGCCGGGTCTGGTCTAGGGGATTTCACCTGCGCTGTCAGGGGTCACAGGTGCAGACACTGTGAGGGGCTCCGGCTGGGGTGCGGGCCTTTCATCCTAGCTAGGCAGGCAGGCAGGCAGGCCTGCATGGGTTCCAGGCCAGGCGGGGACAATGAGACTCTGGCTCCAAAACCCCAAACCCAGTAGGAAGAGAGGAAGCTAACTGAGCCCCTCGCTGCCGTTTCTCTCTCACCAAAATTCCACCAAAGGTGCCATTGCTGTCTCTGTGGGAAGTCATCTAGAAGATTCTTGAAGTCACAAAGCAGATTAAGTCTTACAAGGAGCAGGTATAGGTTTTTGGAAGGCAGAAAAGTCGACCCCTACCCATCCCCTTTAGATTTTTCAACGTCTGAACCCAGCGGGGGAGGAAGCCCCTTGCCCCTCCCCACGAGCTCTGCGTTCCCGTTCCCTAAGCCCCGGCTTTACCACGAGGGTTAAGGCTTCAGACACTACCCTCCACTCCCAGCTAAGCACCAGGGGCCTCATTAGTATCTTCAGATACCAAGAATAGAGGACCAGGTACCTCCACTCCCTAGTGGGAGCAGCCAGGAATGTGGCTGGTAGCGGACGGCTTTACTGAACGAATAAGAGTTTGCCAGGCGTACTAGTTAAGCCTGCATGGGGTGCGCGTGTATACGCTCAGGCACACGCTTAAAACATAAAAAAGAACAAAGGAGACAAGAGAAACAACACTTGGTTCACTCCCAAATCACTCAACCTGGGTAAAGTCGGTTTTGTGAGGGTCCACAACCCTCCCTCGGGCTCCCTCCTCTCCCCGACCCGCGCAAACCGCCTGCGGGAAGCCGGCTGCCATCACGCACCACCACTGAGGTTGGGGAGGCCCCGGGGATTCCAGAGGAAGCCTCAGAGGTCAGGCAGGTTCAGGCCAGGAGGAAGCCCCTCCTGCTGGGCCCCTGGCCATTTGACCCTTCTCACCCCGCCCCTCCAGCCCAGGCCACGCCCCACTACGACCACACCCACACACCACGCCCTCTGCACCCACTGAGGGAAGCCTGTCTCAGGGTCCAGGCCACGGGTGCACGTGGGCCCCGGACTCTGTGAGCCGCCCCTCCAGGCCCTGACCAATCAGAAGGCGGCGAGCCCACGTGGGTTGCGAGCCAGGATGCTCATTGCTCAGTTTCTGGCCGTGCTGTCAATCACGGAGTTCCCGCTTCGGCTTAACCCTCGCGTTCCAGGTGTGGCGATTCGGGAGCTGGGAGACTTTCGGAGTATTTGGTGAAAAATCTGACTATTTGGGGCATTCGAGGCCGGTCAGCAGGCGAAGGGGATTGTGGCCTAGACGTTTGATCCGAATTCAATCCCTGGGACCCACAGGGTGGACGGCGAACTCACTCTTGCACATGCACACACACACACACACACACATACACTCACAAATAATTTTTTTTGTTGTTTTGTTTTGTTTTTTTTCGAGACAGGGTTTCTCTGTGTAGCCCTGGCTGTCCTGGAACTCACTCTGTAGACCAGGCTGGCCTCGAACTCAGAAATCCACCTGCCTCTGCCTCCCAAGAGCTGAGATTAAAGGTGTGCGCCACCACCTCACGGCGATAATTTTCTTTTAAATCTTACTGAAACAGGAGAATCAGGATTCATTCCAGCTGGCACACGTGTGCCCTGAGTCCTATCCTCAGCACCCCTTGAACCTGGCATTGTCAGACACCCTCATCATCCCAGCACTGGGGAGGCGAAGGTAGGAGGGTCAGGAGTTCGAGGTCATCCTGAGTAATATAGCAAGTTCCAGGCTAGCCTGGGCTACATGAGACCCTGTCTCAAACGAGAAAGAAAGGAGAGACATAGGGCACAAAGCCACATACCCAGACCTCCAAATTCAAGGCTAGGAAATGAGGCTTCAGCCCCCGATCCCTGGCCCTGGATGGAGGATCCTGGAGTAAGCTGAGGGTGGTCCAGGTTAGATGGTCTCTCTGGACCTCCCTACTCCTACTCCCTTTCCAGCCACAGATGGGGGATGTGAAATTAAATCACAGTGTAATCTCACCACTTTGGACGTGGAGGCAGGGGGGTGATGGTGAGTTTGGGGCCAGCCTGGTTTCCATAGTAAAAGCAGGTGTAAAACAGGGCTGTGAGAGGGCTTAGGGGGTAAAGGCGATTACTGCCTAGCCTGATGGAGTGAGTTTGATCCCAGTGCCCCACACAGTGTAAGGTGAGAATTCGTTCTAATTCCTAAGAAGTGTCCTCTGGCACCCACACACCACACACGAACAAATAACTGCAATTCAATTAGGCCTCTGACAAAACAACTTTCCCTTCATTAAAAAATACTTTAAGGGGCTGAAGAGATGGCTCAGCAGTTAAGAGCACTGACTGCTCATCCAGAGGACCCAGGCTCAATTCCCAGCAACCACATGGTGGCTCACAACCATCTATAACATGATCTGATGCCCTCTTCTGGCTTATAAAGCACTCACATATATTAAATAAATAAATTTTAATATATATTATATATACATATATATTAAATATATATAAAGGCCAGACAGTGATGGCACATGCCTTTTATCCCAGAACATGGCAGAGTCGGGTGAATTTCTGAGTTTGAGGCCATCCTGGTTTACTGAGCGAGTTCCAGGACAGCCAGGGCTACACAGAGAGACCCTGTCTGGAAACAAACAAGCAAACAAATTAAGTGTATAAATGCTTGCTTGCGTGCACGCAAACCATGTGTGTACCAGGTACCCTCAGAAGCCAGAAGAGGGCACTGGACTTCCTGTAACTGGGGTAGACATGTGGGTGCTCGCTGGGTCCTCTGCAGGATCAGCTCGTGCTGGTAACTGCTGAGCCATCTCTCCAACCCCATAGACACACACACACACACACACACACACACACACACACACACACATATATATATATTTCTTTTTTATCCTGGTCCTGCTTTTGACCCCAGGAGTTTTGCACAAGCTAGGCCAGGGCTCAAGCCATCACTATCCATTTCAGCCAGGACTGTCATTGAAGGGGACCAGTGGGACTATAGGATCTTCATTTCCAGAGGGCTGCCCAGGGCTGGAAGCTGAAGGGGGAGGGGTAGTCTTTCTCTCCCTCTAGCGGTCATACCTATTATGACACATTGACGACGAATTTACATGAGATGACATCACCAGCACAGCTCAAGCCGCAAACATATTCGATCATTGTGTCAGCTCTGGCCATCATCCAAGTCTGAAAGGTTAAGTCTCTCTTGCTGGCTGTGGCGACTCAGGGCTCTAATCCCCACACTCAGGAGGCGGAGCCAAGATGATCTCTTGTGAGTTCATGTCTCAAAATAACAATAGCAGCATTTTTTTTTTTTTTTTTTTTTTTTT
>JADRCD010187710.1:0-32932 GCA_019843815.1 Montemys delectorum
TGGGGGGGAGACACAGAACAATCTTCGTGGTCGACACTGTTACAAATCTGATTGTGCATCTAAGAGTCCCAGTGACTGTTATGTCCTGTTCCATCACCCCTTGTGCATGAGAAGGGATGGAGGTACAGTAAAATTGAATGTATTGTCCAAAGTCACACTGTAGGTGGGTCCAAAGTCAAGCTGTAGGGCCCAGATTCAAACCCAAACCCACGAAGTCTAGTTTCAGAATCTATGCTTTTAACCAACACAAAGGAAAGTCCCTCCAGGGTCATGTTCTCAGCCACTCCCACAGATCCAACCCATGGAACCCAGCAAGAGTCTCAGACATCGCTTCAAGGACATTGGCCAGTCTAGACTTATCACACCCCTGCCAAAGTTTTCACTTAGGCCACGAGCCCTTCTTGTAATCTGCATTCCACTGCTGTGGCTAAGGCTGCCTTTGGGTGCAGACCATGTCACAGAGCTTTCTTCACTGTCTACCCCTTGCTGCAAATCTCTGCTGATCTACTTCATAACAAATGAACGAAGCTGCAGGATCTTTTCCCTACTGTGAGTGTGAGTTCATGCATGAACGCATGCAAGGGTTTGTCAATGGTGACACGGCAGAAGCTATGCTAGCTGGAGTTTGCCTAACCTGAAAGCCCTTAAACTGGACCTTATGGTTGGGATGCACTCAGTCTAAACTGTAGATGCTACAGAGGAGCAGAGAGGGGCTGAGGGACTTGCTGTTGGAAGTGACCTTGGAGCACCCGGCACTGGGGAGGCTGGCTGAACTCTTCTGCTGCCTTAGGTGGGGTGGGAGACGGAGCTTATGGGCCTCACAAATCAAGCGGGGTTAACACAGAAAAATCACTGCTCTGTCCCTCACCAACGGTTCCTAGGACAGAGGAAGCAGGAGCAAGACAGAAAGAACAGGACCCTCCTGGGACACATGAATTAAGTCTTAGGTAGCAGGAATTTCTGAGCAGCCTTTTCCCAGGGTACATCACAGCAGAGCCTTTCCACCACGGGAGGCCTGTAAGGGGTTACTTTGTATTACCCACAATTCACCTGGTGGGGCTGTCTTGGCTGTCCTCTCCAAGTGGGTTCCAACACTGTTCTGTCACAGAGGCAGACTGACCCTCAACAGCATGCTGAGGACACACAGGTTCTTACCGAGCCACCAGCCACTGGGTTGCCCATAGCCATGCCCACCCCCCATCCCATGAAAATAGAATGCAGTGATTTATGCTAGGTTAGGAGGAAAACCGGCTGCTTCCAGTTAGTCTACTGCATATGCCTCCTGTTGTGGGCCAGCCGGTGAGACACCGGTGTGGGCTGAGATTTTTACGTTGATTTGAGGAGGTTCCCACCCCTCTGGATGTCGTAACTGCTCTGGTATTTAAAGTTGAAATCCCTTGATTCGGGTCAACTATTTTGTACAGAGCAAAGCTGATGACAGTCTGTGGGGAGTGGCTCGCAGGAACACTGAAGTGGTGTGACAGCTCTTTAACAAAGCCATCAGCGTTTGCCCGGTTGCCGCAGGTCATCTGCAGGCTCAGGTCATCTGCAGGCTCAGCTTAGACACTTCCCTCTATCGGAAATTTCCCCTTGGAAATCCATAACCCGCTGGACCCTCTCGGAAGCCTGAGGAACGGGCTTGTGTTGCTGAAGGTGGATTTAATTTGGGGATTTCGTCACAAATAATTCATAGCCAAAGCTGGTGATCCCCTCCAGGAACCAAGTCTGCGGATACCATTTGGGATTTGAAACCAAAAAGCACAGTCACCAAGTAATGTATCTAATTTTCCTCCTGTTGCCAGTTCTGGGGCTCTCTAGAAAGAAAAATAGAGACAATTCAGACGGTTGACACTTTCCAACATTTTTATACCATTCTTAAAGTACGAGAATTTTTTAAAACTAGCCTTTCTACGTGAAAACCATGTGCATTTATGTTAAAAATTCCTTTCCCTCTTAAATAACCTGTGAGGTTGTAGGGGGTTTAAGCTTATTAACCGGCGCTGTTTTCTTATATTAATCATAGGCCATTAATTTATTTCAATAGTCCTACCACTGTGCCTGTGTTTTCCCTGGCTGCAGTCCAGTTCCTGAATGTACTGCCGAGCAAGGAGCAGGCAGTTTATCATAACACAGAGCTGAGATTATTGTTGAGAGAAGCCGGAGGGGGTTACAAGCGCGCTGCTGGCCAGGACTGGAATTCATTCTGTCTTTCCTTGCTCCCAGCCCTGTCTTCCTCGGGAGGTCTCCTGTCATGAGGTCATTCCACTGTGATTGGCTGAGCTCTAAAGCTTGCCTGGCATTAGACATAGCATTTGAGGAGGGTTAAAGAGGAGAATACGGTTGCCTGTTGCCGTGCACAGATGATCTTAAATACATCAACCTGCAACTTGGGATAATTGGGAATGAGACCCAACACAAACTTTTAAAGCAGCCTGAAATGGTGGTATCAGATATTTGTTGCCCTGTATTAAGTTTTGATTGTGTGGTTCTCAGGTGCAATCACTGTAAACAGCAATGTGTTGGCGTAGTCCTACAGTGTCAACAGGTTGGGCATCTCTGTGAGGGAGGGAGAGGCAAGAACCAGGAAAGAGGTAAGTAGACAGCTGTCTGAGTCATAAAAAGCCTGCAAAGCCACAGGTAAAAATAGAAAAAGGTGCCCCAATGAGCCGTGTTTGAGAAACGGCCCTCAGAGAAGGATGCTGGGAGGGGGGCTGGGGCCCATCCTGGTGACGAGTCTCCAGCTGCCCTTGAGTCCTTTTCCTTACTGCGGAATTCTCAGCCTGGCCCCTGGAGCTGGGTGGGTTCTGTGGATGGGATTACAGCACTGGGTGAGGCATTAATCACAGACATGAAACAACCTTGTTCTTTGCTTCTGGGTATACGGTGGGGGGCTGGGGGGGCAGGCCCCTCTCGGTATGAACAGGAAATCATACTGGGGGGAAACTTGAAGCCAGTCATTTCTCACAAGAGCAAAGCCGTTACCTGCATCTAGAGATTACAGGGGAATTTATTAGGTTACACAGGAAGAGAATCCCCTCTGTGTGGCAGGCAGGAAGAAGACCAATCTTATGGGCTAGGTGGCTTCTTTGGTTCCACTAGGGCTGTGACCACCAGGAAGGGTCTTATTTCAGGTAGCCCAACCCCCACCCCAGCCCTTGCCTCCTCCTGGGCTCAGTCAAGTCTAGGTCAGAAACTAGTTTGGGTAACATTTCTGTTCACATTGGATTTTTCTCAGTCTAGGATGGTTAGCTTATACAGAAAATCTACTTCACATCCCAGCCAGCAGGTCTGGGTCAGGACCTTGGTTCTGCCTAAAGCCCTTCCTTCCCTAGCCCTCTTCTGGAATGTTCCACACCCTCAGCCAGGCTGCATTCTCTCAGTCTGACCACTTGGCTCTAGAGCCTTCCACTCACCATTGCAGAGTAACTGTCACCGTTAAATGCTGGCTATGGCGTCCGTCTCTGCTGTCTGAGGGAGCTCCGTTGGCCTGTTTTCAGATTTCATCAAGGCCGCCCCTGTGTCTTGACATTGACGGGTCTGCAGAACTTTTTTAAGCCTTTTGCTTTGGAGTTTTTAATCAGAGAAGCAAGAAAACATCCTGGGGGTGACCTCTTGAAGTATCTAGAGGAGTCAGGTGCCCCAGATTCTAGGGACTTTGGACTTGAATTGTTCTTAGCCTATGAAAGTCTCTACAGACATAAAGGGGTCATATCAGCCTGAGCCTGGACACAGAGCCTGGGGTTGGAGAAAATGGCAGCAGGGAGGGGTTGGGGAGAGGGCTGCTGTGTAACTAAATCATCTGTGTTCTCCCTGCAATGCCCTTTCACCACAGCAGGTGGTTCACACGCTTCCTCTATTGATAGGAAAGTTAAATTGTGTCCTATCTTTTTGTTTGTTTGTTTGCTTGTTTGTTTGTTTTTTGAGACAGGTTTTCTCTTATAGCCCTGGCTGTCCTAGAACTCATTCTGTAGACCAGGCTGGCCTCGAACTCAGAAATCTACCTGTCTCTGCCTCCCAAGTGCTGGGATTAAAGGCCATCACTGCCCAGTTGTGTCCTATCATTTTAAATGAAAGTCCTTTGGTTTTATGCTGTTTCATCTACATCCCTTCATACCACACCTGGTATATGGCTGTCACACAAGCTTGCTGAATGAATGAACGAACGGACGGACGAATGAATGAATATAGGATAAGAGGAATCTGTAAAGAAGGAAATGTTGAAAATGATGGGAACAGCTTCTACTGGCTCTTAGCCCTTAGCGATGAAAGGGTTAGTTTGTCAATTGAATCAGCATTTTTTTTAAATTAAGTTTTTGTTTATGAGTGTGTGTAAATGTTTGTGAAGGAGTCCTGGGAGGCCAAAAGAAGGTGTTATAGCCCTAGAAGCTGAAGTTATTGGTGGTTTAGAACTCCTTGAAGTAGGCGTCAGGAGCCAAACAGCCATTTCTCCAGCCCTATTTATCATTGATGTTAAATCCTTAGCCATGCTACCCCTGAGTGTTACCATCCCACTTACAGATCCTCTTTGTATATCCTCTGATACATCTGTTCTCTGTCTCCTCCCATTTCCCAGTAATGGGATCAGACAGCACATCCAGCCTTGGAAGCTGTTGTTCTCTCTTAACGGGATAGTCCATATTTCTGTCTCCAGTGTCAATAGATACCATTTGTGTTTAAACCTAGGTGACAGTAAATGCCATGAGTGGATCCAGGATTACCACCCAGTTGGGCATGGGAGACCCTGGGGACATCTGCATTTCAAAGGCAGAAGGAAAAGGGAATCCACCAGATACAGGAAGAAAACCAGAAAGATGGGAGGCAGACTTGAAACCAGAATGGCACAGGAGGAAGAAAGGAAGGAAAAGCTGCTGCAGAAGGAAGCAGTGACTGGCTGGCTCAAAAGTCCAAGGATTGAGGACACAGGCAGCATGTGACCCAGCAGGAGGGAGCTTTTCCTCTGACTACTAAATAAAGAGATGCTACAAGATGATGAATCAGACTTTGTGTTTTGAAAGAGTATGAGTTAGGATTGCATTTAGCTACATTTTCTGGAAGCCCAATCGCTAAGTCACAACCAAAAAGGTTTTATTTATTATTTTTGTTTTCAGTCTCTTGTGACCCAAGCTAGCCTTGAACTTACTATGTGATGACCTCCTGACCCTTCTGCCTCCACTTACCAAATGCTGAGATTACACCACCCGGCTCAGCTGCCAGGAGGCTTTTACTTCGCTCAGTTAAGGAGAAATTTCAAGACAGGTAGAAGTTATTTAACTAGTCAAGGGGGCAACAAGGACACACATTTCTTTGCACACTTATTCTACCGTGATCAATGAAGGAATGCCTCTTCTGGTTTGGTTACGATTTGTTTGAGACAAGGTCTCTTTACTATGCAGATTTGGGTGTCCTAGAACTTGCCCTGTAGACCAGGCTGGCCTCTAACACACAGAGATCCATATACCTCTGCCTTCTGAATACTGGAATTAAAGGCATGCACCACTACAACTGGCCCCCTCGGGGATTTAAGATAGTTATTCTTCTAACTATCATACCTACACTCCAAGAAAAAGACAGATTAAAAAAAAAGTACAAACTTCCCACATTACCTGAGTCTGCCTGTTTGCATGGAGGCTCCACAGACTGTATGAATGGCATGAGTGCTCCTAAGGATAGAAGCGTCTGGGAATGGGCAGAGATCACTTCTTCTGGCAAGGAGATAGTGGGAACAGATACTGGGGAAGCAACAGGCAACATGCTCTTAACAGGCTGACCATGTGAGAAGAGTTTGTCCTGAACACCAGCAGCATGTGGCCTTCTTTGGTTAATAATATTTTCTGATAAGAAAGAACGAATAATATTTAAGCAATCCATTCGATCCCACTGCAAGTAGGAAGTAAAGAATAAATCACAATCACTCCCGGGCTAGTTTTCCTGGTAAACTCCAGTTCCCAGTACCGGTGTCAGCTAAGCCTCTGCGTTCTGGTCTTTCTCTTTCCTAACAATCCTTTTATGTTTTGTTATACTATTATTAAATGCCACCTTGCAAAAGATAATTGGAAAAAAATCCAAGCTCAGCGAGCTGCTGAGAGACTAGGCCAGATAAGGCGAGCCACTTGGGGCCTGGGGGACTGAATTTCTCCCTCCTGATGACAGACATGTTTGGACCTATTTAATCTCCACACTTGCATCGTCCCTGGTAGATTTAGCTCTGACAGCTCTGATGAGGGAGAAGCCTCATCAACAGTATAGTGTGAGTCTCCAGAATGGCTCTGCTGCAGGAAATGTCTATGCCCACTTCTAAGGTAAAAAGAGAACTTGAGGTAGGTAGGGAAAGGTTTCCTTCATCAGAGGTTAATTTGGTTTATGTAGCTCCATTTCTCCCAGAAACCTCTGTGCCTGCCAGACTGTCTCCAAGAGCTCTGCTCTTCAAATAGTTTGCTACTCAAAGCAGTGACAGGGTCTGTGAGGTAACCTGAGTTTTATTATTAATTTTTGCATTGAGATAGGATGTCACAATGTAGCTCAGGCTGACCAGAAACTCCTGAGTCCCCCTGCCTTAGCTTCCCCAGGGCTGGGATCACCAGTGTGTACCAACCAGTGCAGCCTGCACTAGATAAGGCCAGCTGCAGATGCCAAAATAGATAGATGGCTTCTGCAGCCACATAGTCTCTCTGCCCTGTTGCCCTCTCCCCTCCCGCCCCCGCCCCACAATCCCAGAAGAATCTCTTTGTTAGCTACACATGAGCACATGCCACAAGCAGTTCATCTAAATGAGCAACTGCTTTAGTCGGGAGTAGACCTGACTAAAGAGAAGCTAAGTGGAGCTGCACGTGAGTGCCAAGCCTTTGCTGCAGAAAGGAAAGCCAGATTATTTCCAGGGATCAGTGATGGACTCGAACCAAGATGAGGCCAAGTGGCCTCGAGCTCTTTGTCATTGCCCAGTGCTCTCTGTCTGGCATCCTTCCGCTGAGCATGGGAGATGATGGCTCTGGGGAAATTCCAGTCTGCAACTCATTGAAGCAGGATAAACAGAACTCCTGCTCCAGAAGGCTCTATCCTGAACAAGAGGCTCTTGGAATCTTCCTGGAGGTCTTGATGTCCACATAAACTATAAACAACAGGGTTGGGAGATGCGTGACCCAGCAGGCTGTGACCCTCAAGGTCAAAGGACAGGCATAAGGGACATCATCTTAGACTTTCATCCATAAAGTGACTTTGGACAGCTCTGAGGAGCAACAAAGATTTTGTTGAGTTGCCCCCAAAAGCTGTGATGCAAATGTCTTTGTCTTTTTAAAAATACAATGCATAAAGAAACAAGAGATGCAATCAAATACACCACGTGCCACATTTTACCGTGTAAACCCTGCATGCATAGCTCGGAATAAAGCCGCCCTGCTGTCTTCTTAAGATTGCAAGGAAAGCTACCTTACCAGCAATAAAAACCCATCTTAACCACGTGTAACACATTATCCAAATGAGGAGGTTTCCCATCATTGCACAACCAGTGATTCCAGAAGTCCACTGGACACAGAGGCAAACCTGGCCGCCTGCATCTGTCTGCCCCACTTTGGGAAGTTATTAAAATGCCTTATTGGAGTTGTTGGCTAGCCTGCAATTTTAACTTCACCCTGACTTCAAAAGTTATTAACAGCAATAAGCTGCAGTTTACCTAATTGGTAGTTTGTCACCTAACATGGTTTATATGGTTTACACAAATGTTTGAAAGGCATCAGGGCAGAGGTGACAAAGGGACCTCAGCTGTGATTCAGGTTCCTGGTTAAGCATTTACTGTGAGTCAGGAATCGACAAGACTGGAATTCCACAGGAGTACTGCAGGGCGGCAGTGAGCTCAGGAGGTTTGATGGGATGAGACAGTCACTTACCTCACGGGTATCTAGTAGCCAGTCAGTACTCATTAACTTGAAGAGCCAAGCACTGGGAGGCTTGTAGATCTGTTCTAGATTGCCATGAAGCCAGAAGCCTATAAAGGAATAGGGCAAAGAAGCCACCATACCAGCTGCCAATGGATAGAACAGACTAGTTGTAGTAACGTGTTTACATGGGAAGTCAAATACTGTGCAAGAGATGAACAGATCCTTAGCTCTCAGCTGGTGAAGCTCAGCCCTTAATCCTTGCTGCTTACTTCAGAACTTGTTTTTTCATTTGTTTGTTTGTTTGTTTGTTTGTTTTTCTTTTTATGCCCAGGAACAGAACTTGGAACCTTTGCTGGGGCCCTTGCTTACCTGGAACAACATATGCTCAGGGATACAATTATTTCTGCGACACTGCTCGAAGTTGCCTTTTTAGTTTAAAATGCATACCATCAAGGTGAACATAAGAACTGGACGGATTCTGATATTCCCTCATCACCTACAGTGAAGACGCGGATCCCCTGCTCATGCAAAGATTGTGACAGTCTCCCTTCCCCACCCGTCACATACCTTGGAGATGGCGCTTCTCACACTGTGTCACTGTGTTGGAATGACCTGGAGAAGCTATTAAAATAGGGACCCAGAGCCCAGATCTCAGCAATCCTGATTCTCCAGGGTTAGCAGAGGACAGAGGTTGTTCATGTAAGAAGATCTCAGGTGAAACTAGCTCTACTGAACGAACGGCATTGAGTCAGTGCCAACATAAATTCTACAGGACACGTGACGCATCTGCCTCACAGAAGAGAGTGCAGAAGGCTACAGTAAGGCTGTGGGGTGTCACGTGGGATGTCCTCCTTCATCATCAGCTGGTGGCAGGGTCTGGATCCGCAGAGGCTGTGTGTCAGTCTTGGTCCTGGCTGGTGGCAGGGTCTGGATCCGCAGAGGCTGTGTGCCAGTCTTGGTCCTGGCTGGTGGCAGGGTCTGGATCCACAGAGGCTGTGTGCCAGTCTTGGTCCTGGCTTCTAAACAGAGCACAACTGCGGGGGAAATGGTGAGATTAGGGCAAGAGCCAGCGCTTTGAAAATGAACGTGAGACACGAAGAGTGAAGTAATTGGAAGAACAGGCCGTGAGACTGTGGCTGTCCCTGGGAGCACTGTTCTGGGGAGCACTGTCCTAGAGAGCATTAGGAGGTACTCCCTAGAACACTTCATTGTGGGGAAGGGTAGCCCTTCAGAACCAGGATCACTTGTGCAGCCACAGAGCACTCACTCTGTTTTCTCTGCCCTCCTCCCATTCTGCTCAAGACGAACCCCTTTCTATGGCCAAGACACCAGGATATTTCCTTGCCCATCACTGGTTTAAAAAGCCAGCTGCACTCCCAAGAAAATCTCCCGGGTAGCCTGCCATTCTTTGCTGTGATGACTCTGGAGAAACAGCCCAGGCAACTGTATGGTACCTCTCCCTGTCACTTTCAAGTCTGCTGTTCAAACCCTGCAATCGACCAGTGGAAAAGACACAGTGAGATGTCCTACAGTGCAGTGTGATGTGGCTTCAATGGGAAAAAGCATGTGACTCTTCCTAGAAACTGATTAAAATGTTTTCTTTCTTTCACAATTTACTCATGAGCGTTAATTAAAGCATCGAAGGATATGTATTTGGACCTATACAAATCATAATGAGCCAAAGCCAAAGGAATCGCCATTGAGCCTTTGCATCTCGGGGAGCACATTTTTAAGTGTCAGTATTGAAGTAAAATTGGACAGTATTTTTCTTCAGGGAAGTTACAACCCAAAAAGAGAAACAAAAACACAGGCATAAACCAAATCACTTAAGAATTTCCTGTGGCAAGATGGCTTGCTTTATTGAGAAGCAGCAGCCCGTGCTGTGTGCTGAATGACATGTACTTACGGGTGAGACAGTCCTTAAGCATAAAAAAATATTACAAAAGCTTGTTTTGAGTTGGCGTTTAAAAGATCAAATACAACTTTTCATAGAAATAAATTGTTCCATGTGGTGGGAAAAGGGCCAGTGTGGTGCTTTGAGTAAAATGTCCCTATAGGTCTATAGGGAGCAGCACTATTAGGAGGTGTGGCCTTGTTGGAGTGGGCGTGGCTTTGTTGGAGGAAGTATGTCACTAGGGGGCAGGTTTTGAGGTCTCAGAAGCTCAAACCAGGCCTAGTGGCGCAGTTCTTTTCCTGCTGCCTGAAGATCCAGATGTAGAACTCTTAGCTTTCTTTCCAGCACCATGTCTGCCTGCCTGTCCCAATGCTTCTTGCTATGATGATAATGGGCTAAACCTAAAAAGAGTTGCTATGGTTATAGTGTCTCTTCACAGCAATAAAACCCTAAGACTTCCTATGGATATGCATAGGGCTGCCCTGCTGGCAGTTGAGCTGAATACAGGCAAAATTGTTCACCTGAGAAAGCATCCTGGATCCTAGAACAAGGTTCCCACCTGTTGGGGGCAGGAGGGAGAGGAGATCCCCGGTCGCTGTTTTTTTCCTGAGCCCTGGATGTTGGTTGAAAATAGGCTGTTTATTTTTTCCAATAATCGTGTGTGTGTGTATGTGTGTGTGTGTGTGTGTGTGCATGTGTTGGAGCATAGTCACAATCACGCCATGGTACACATGTGGAGGATAAAGAACAACCTTCAGTCATTGATGCATCCTGTGTGAGACAGGGTCTTTTCCCTGTGTAAGCCAGGCTCACATCTAGAGTCTTTTCTGTCTCTGCCTTCTGTCTCTCTGTAAAGCTGCCATGGGATTACAGACACCTGTGTAGCTAGGTTTGCCTTTTGGCTGGGTTTTGGGCTCAGGCTTGCTTTTGCCCTCCTGAGCTATCTCTCCACAGCCCCAGTATAGTCGCACTTTTAATGTACACCCTCTGTATCACAGGCCATGCTGTCATGCTGAGTCAGGGGGCGTAATAAACAAGACTGAAAGGCAGTGCCCTTCAGTGGTGGGTTTTAGTGGGAAGGAGAAACTCTTCAGTAGGGATTACAAATGGAAGCGTGTAAGGTAAGAGGAGCACCTGGCTTGAACCTGGGGTACCAATGAAGGCTTCTCAGAAGAAAAACATGTTGTCTGAGACCTGGAAGACGTAAACAGCACACTCACAGGTGAAGGCTTAGAGGGTTCAGGGAAAGAGGAGTGCTTCCCAAGAGAGGGATTCCTACACACAAAATCCCCATGACCCTGGCAACAGGTTGGGGGATAGGAAGTGTGATGGTTTGAATATGCTCAGCCCAGGGAGTGGCACAATTAGAAGGTGTGGCCTTGTTGGAGTAGGTGCGTCACTGTGGGTGTGGGTTATAAGACCCTCATTCTAGCTGCCTGGAAGTCAGTATTCTGCTAGCAGCCTTCAAAGGAAGATGTAGAACTCTCAGCTCCTCCTGTACCAGGCCTGCCTGGATGCTGCCATGCTCCCACCTTGATAATGGACTGATCCTCTGAACCTGTAAGCCAGCCCCAATTAAATGTTGCCTTTATAAGAATTGCCTTGGTCATGGTGGTCTGTTGATAGCAATAAAACCCTAAGTAAGGCGGAAAGGCATGGGAAGTCTCCTTCTTAGAAGAGACAAGATAGTTTCCATTCTGAAAATGTTGCCCTGCTCTGCTGGTGAAGTTTTGGCCTACAGGTGACTTGGTACATGGCGTGCAGCTTAGCAAGGAAGCTTATGCTGAGCACAGACACTGGAGGCAGGCTTGTGTCGACAGTTGTGTCTCCCCAAGGACAGCCAGGTCCATGAAGACAAGGAAGAAAGAGTCACAAACAATGGTTAATGTAAGGTTGCTCTGACCCACGTCTCATAACTCAATGTGAGCCATTTCTGTTACCTAAGCAACCCCTAATTCCAGGGTTTTTTCGACCAAAGAACCGAGTGGCTAGCTCAGGGGCTGTGCGCAAGGATAGGAATCTGTGAGGAGTCACAAACAAAACGTGTGAGGGCACCTCTTGCCCACAAACTGACCCAAGAACCAGCGTCAAGGAGACAAGACGCTCTGCAGTCTTTTGTGTGTCAAGAAGTCACTGCTTAGCCAGCTGTATGGTGGGTATGGAAACTTCAGGATGTTTCCTCCCCCACCCCCAAGCCAGGCCATGACATGTGGCTCCTAAAATGGCCACGGCAGTTCACAACCCCAGCCTAAGGTGAGCTGGGCTTCTTCTCCAGCAGAGCAAACCCTACTATGTGGAGTTCATAGACACCTAGGTGTAAAGCAATACCTCACATTCAGCTGGATTTGATCTTGTGAATGGCGGCTACACTTGGTGATGGGTCATCAATACATTTTCTCATGTCACCAAAGCCTTGGGCACAGGAACTATTAAAGTGTACATAGTCTGGAGAAAACAATTCTGTGAGCTGCGTGTAAAACACGTGACAATGTGAGCATGCTGCAGGTCCCTGGGCTGAGCGTGCGCAGACATACACAAAACCTCCCTGTTTAATGACCATGATCTCGATCTACTGTGTGGGCTCAGGCTCAGAAGTCAAGGTTGCAGCCTTTGGAGTCAAAAACTCTTCTAAAAAATATATGTCCAAGAGAGGACACTCATCTCCTGCATGACTACTGGCTCCTGATGGATTATGGGAGAGGGACATCCACTATCTTCGGTCCAATAGGCTCCATTAGGTAATTCCAAGCCCATGCCCACACAAATGAGCTTGAACAAACTCGGTGGCTCACAGAACACAGTAAGACATAATGTGAAAGGGACTTGTACCCAGGAATGGTGGGGCAGGGTTGTTGATGGGGTATAAGAGAAAGCAGACTGGATCGAGAGAAATGAGAATACATTACATACAGCTACGACATTGTCAAGAGATACATTTTAAAAACTACTATACCGCAACAACAAATGATAATGCATTTGATGGATTAAGAAAAATATTGCCATTGAGAGTCTGGAAAACACAAAAAGGCCTCAAGACAAAAATAAATGATCTGTGAATCTAATTGGCTATTTCACAGAGATGATTACTGGGAACTATTTAGTGTTTTGTTTTAGGGTTCACCCCCAACATACACTTGCCTATCTCCACCCCCTCTTTCTATGTATGTCCCCCCTCATCTGTCATATCTTTCTCATTAGGGATCTTGTCTCCATTCAATCGCTCACCCTGCCCCTCTCCACTAAGCTAAATCAGGAAATGTAAAAGCCATAACAGAAGCTTTTTATTTCCACATCTCCCACCCCATCTTTCCTTCCTCTTCTGCCAATATTCCTTTATCTTGGAGTGTTTCCATTTTTATACAAGTTCAATTCAAAATGTAAAACAGTTTATGCTTTTCGAGTCTGATTTCCTCCCTACACTTGTTAAAATAGACCAGTAAAAGAAAAAATGTCCAGATTATGATAGATCCGCCTCCAAGTGCATCGCTGCTTCAATTTAGAGTCTTAGGATAATGATCTGCCACCACATGTGGGTTATAACTTGAGGTTTTCATAAAAAATGCATCTTGATGAACCAACTCTGCCACAGTGCCAAGTAGCTGGCGGGTCTCTGGAAGTTCCAGGCCTGGCATTGGGCCTATGCAGTGAGGACAGCTTGTGAATAAGGAAAAAGAGACTGGGGATGGAACGTCAGGTGTGGTCCTCCCCATGGAGATGTGCTGTGCTCTCTGTCCTAGAAGCTTTCCTATGGGGAAGCATAGTGCTTTAGAAAGTAATTATCTTATTTAAGCCTACACTTGTCTGGGGAGCTGAGGTCAGCCACAAAGCCTTTGGAAAAAAAGGAAGTGGCTGCCACGGAGAGCAATTTCTTTGCAGGGTATCAGGGAGGTGGGGAGGGTGTCAGTTTGAACAACTTAGCTTTTGAATCCAGTGACCTCCTGAGACCAAGAATCTGGAAAGATTAAACAAGAAGCAAACTCAGGATATAGTTGACTCCCCCTCTCCCAATCACTCCCAACTCAATACAAAAACAAAAACAGAAACACTCTAAATGTCCTCTCCAGCTTCCCTGCCCCTTCAAACTGTCTGTTATGCTTCTGCTTGGATTATTTTCATTAGGGTGTGTTTCTCTGATGGAAGGCCAGGGCCTTGTCTTTGTGTATTTGCAGAGTGCCATGTCTACTCACTGGTCTTTAGAAATTACAGACAATAACAGGAATGCCGGGACTGGCAGCCCTGCCTCGCAGTTTTTCTGCACTGAAGCTCTGCCCACGAACCAGAATGGAATATTTTTATAAGGCAATATTGAAACATTCTAATCCCAAGAAACCAAACGAAGCCTCCATTAACTGGATATAAACCAGAGCCTGTGGTTGGCACAGGGTCGCTGCCACTCGCATGACTCGCAGGATGCCACGCTAACAAGGGCCTGGTCTGTGGTTAGGATAGAGGCAGCCTCCCCTTCCCAGGGAGTGAACCTCACAGCTGAATGACATGATGCTGGGGTGGGGCAGGCGAGATTTCACACTGTCCTCTGTCCTTTCAGAACCAACCCTCTGGAGATACAGACATTCCTAAGGCATGCGAGTTTCCGTCTTGGGATAAAACTCTAGCTGTGTTCAATTCACAGAGTGTAGGATCTAGAATGAAAAGAATCGAACGTCAGAGAGACATAGACCTGGGGTGTTTGGAATGGGCTGGGGAGTACTTAGAACCTGGCACTGCAGGGCAGAGAAGAGGGGCAGAAACATGTTCCCCTTTCTGCCCTTTCCTCCCTTCCATCCTCCTTTCCTCCCTTCCATCCTCCCATCTTCTGCCCCTTCTCCTTTCTGTTGTCCATCCATCTACTCATCCATCCATCCATCCATCCATCCATCCATCCATCCATCCATCCATTCATCCATTCATTCATTCTTCCTTTCAGTTTTCTCTCTTCCTTCCATTCTTTCTCCTTTCCTTTCCCCATCCCTTCCTTCTTTCTTTCTTCCTTCCCCTTTCTCTCCTCTCCTCTTCTTTCTTTCCCTCCTTCTCTCCTTTCTTCCCATTTCAAACTTTTCCCTACGCACTTGACTTCTTGATTCTCTTTCTTCATTCTTTCTCTCCCATCTTTCTTTTTCCTCACCTAAACGTTGTAGTATTTGACTTCTTCTTGCTTTGACCATAGGTGTGGCTTGATAAAGATGGAAATAGCTTTAGAACAGCATTTGGAATATTAGCATTGGCTGCTGAGGCAGTGCCTTTTACGTGAGGTGTGAGCTGAACAGTGGGAAAGAGGTCATTCCTCATTACCAAATGCTCTGTCCCAGAAGTTCCTCCAGCTGAGTCCTGGCTGGGCAGAGACAGGAGCCTGCCTACTGAGGCTTCTAAAGGGCTTGGAATCAAAGTTCACATCACCCCACATGACCAAGACACACACCAAAGGGGCTGGAACTACCTACCACTTTAGGGCAACCTCTGTTACCAAACCAGCCCAGTTATGCCCCCATGAAAACAGGAAAATTTCCTTTGGAAGCGAAAGTATGTTTGGATTTAAGGAATCGGGTGGCACATAGGTCATTGCAAGAGAACTCAACGACTGCTCCATGGAGCACTGCTGTCCTGTGCCATGGAGCAGCTCTGGAATGTTCCAAGCAGAGCCCTGAAAGACAGGAAATTTTGGGTTTCATCTCAGGATCCAACTACTGCAATATCTACCCAATTGCAAATCCCACAAAAATCAGGCTTGAAAAATCAGGCTTGAGAACTCACCATTAAGTGCTCACTGGAGTTGATTCCAACCGTCCCTTGCTGAGTAAAAACAGCTAACAATCTACGTTTTTAAACAATTGTTACTATTATAAGAGGATTTTTTTTAATGAGAACATTGTTCAATGTAGTAACATTTTCTTTCTAAAAATAGACAAATAAAATGATTCACAGATGTCGATTTACAAGAAAAATAGTAAAGTATATAAACGAAAATGTATTTGAAGGGGCCCTCATTAGAAACTATTCTGTAGAAAGTTCCCCCACTCCTATTCCTGCCAGGAAACTCCAAGGCCCAGCAGGATTCGTGACCCAGGACTGAGAACATTTGTGCTGGCTCTGCTTGTGGAACCCTAGAGGACTAAAGCACAGGCAAACGTAAGACGTGAGTGCTCGGCAAGGTAAATGCTGGCGAGGGTGGGCGCTGCTGAAGCCTGCAGCTTTGGGGGCGGGGGGCTAATCTCCACAGCCAGTCTGCATCAGTGTCACCTAGAACGTGTCATGGTAGTGGACACTTGTCATCCTAGCATTTGGAAGGCTGAGGCAGAAGGATTCTGAATCTGAGAACAGACTGACCTATGTAGTAAAACCCTAAGGCTGGGGAGAAAGTTGGGCTGGGCTGGGGAATGAGTCTGGACTTTGAGTTAACTGGAGATCTTGCCACTATACAATTCAGTGTATCTAGGGACAAGTCCAGAAACACACACATTACACCTACATTTTAGCTCATTCTACAACTGGCGGAGAGTGGACCCCACTTTCTGGAACACTCCTCTGAGGGGCATCATTGAGATTATTTTCCCACTTTCAGGATCCTGCCTGCCATTGCCACTTGAGGTTCATGTGCTTGGTGTGTGTGTGTGTGTGTGTGTGTGTGTGTGTGTGTGTGTGTGTGTATGTGGTATGTGTGCATGCAAGTTCATGCGTGAGTAGAACAGTGGCTCTCAGCTTTCCTAACACTGCGACCCTTTAATGCAGCTCATGTTGTGATGACCCCAAACATAAAATTATTTCATTACTACCTTATACCTGTAATTTTGCTACTATTATGAATGGTAATATAAATTTATGATATGCATAATATCTGGTCTGTGATCCTAAAGGGGTTGTGACCGAAAGTTGAGAACCACTGGTATGAGAGGTATCTTAGTTAGTGTTTTATGGCTGTGAACAGACACCATGACCAAGGCAACTCTTACAAGGACAACATTTAACTGAGGCTAGCTTACAGGTTCAGGGGCTCAGTCCATTATCATCAAGGCAGGAGCATGGCAGCATCTAGGTAGGCATGGTGCAGGAGGAGCTGAGAATTATACATTTTCATCTGAAGGCTGCTAGCAGAATACTGACTTCCAGGCAGCTAAGATGAGGGTATTAAAGCCCACTCCAACAGTGACACACTTATTCCAACAAGGCCACACCTACTAATAGTGCCACTCCCTGGGCCAAGCATATTCAAACCACCACAGGGAGGTACATGAAGGCCAGCAATCAGTGTCAAGTCTCTTCCCTTATCAATGTCCGCCTTCACTTTGAGACAGTATCCCTGTGTGAACTCTTCAGCTAGACTGACAAATCCTCCTGCCTCTGCATTCCTGGTACTCGGGCTACAAGCACATGCTACCCTACCCAGCTTTTTTGTAGGTACTGGGGATCAAACTCAGGTCCTCATGCTTGTGTGGCAAACACCTCATCGGCCTGGGAAGCATCTCCCCAGGCCTCCTGCTAGATTCCTTCAATTCCTAAAGGAGTTGAGGATTTCTAATGCCCAAATTTCCAAATCACAAGAGAAGTAATTAGAAATGATGGTGCTCACATTTTGAGTGAGACTGCACAGTGTCTTTGCAGTTCATTTAAGCATTGAATGCACATGCTACGATTAACCCCCATGATTAGGCTGCTATTAATAGAAAATGTGGTCCTAGAAATGCAGCCATCTCTCTATTACATTGTATGCTACGTATTGTATTGTCACGTCCCACCTGTTTCAAGCCCAGCGTTAGGGCTCTGTCCTCAGCAGACCGAGTTCCCTGCCCCTTTGCAGGTAGGGGTTTTCATTTGTTTGGGCCACCGAAATGTGAGTTAGAAATGAGGATGCTGCCAGGAGTGAAGCTTTTATGCTGTGCTGTCATTCTGTCCTTCCTCCACCTTCTGCCATGACTACAGCACCCCAGACAGGAACTACTCCTTCAGGCTGGACCTGGGTGAGGAAGATGAATGGGGCCTGGGGAGGGCACAGCTCCATCAGAACTCATAACAGCCAGGGTGAGAAACTCTGCTTCCTCTGCCATCTATAAATGCAGAGAGAATTGACTCTAGCCAAAGCCACTGACTCGTACAGTTTTCTCGTTAATATTGGCAAGATCCTATGCTGGGCATGGTTCCAGGAAATGTCTCTATCTGGGTTCTGCCTGGAACTTTCTACTGTCATCTGAATCCCCTGTATTCTACACTGCTATACGAATTCTTTGGCTGGCACACCTAATATTAACTTAAGAGTCATCTTGCAAATGCTCAAAGTTGAGGGTTATAACACCAAAATGTCACCAGCTAAAACTCAATAAGTTAATTTTTTCGAGACAGAGTTTCTCTGTTTAGCCCTGGCTGTCCTGGAACTCACTCTGTAGATCAGGTTGGCCTCGAACTCAGAAATCTGCCTGCCTCTGCCTCCCAAGTGCTGGGATTTAAAGGCGTGCGCCACCACTGCCAGGCAATAAGCCAATTCTTAGTAATGTGGAACACAGCACATCGCCCTCTACAGGAAGCTTCTCCACCATGGCTGGGCTGCAGGGCCACAACTGTCCATGAGCTCCTATAGTCTCTCCATGTCCCTGCTCTAACCACGCTGTAGTAATGTGTTTTATGTGCCTCCATGGGTCATTGGTGGCATAAAATAGTGTTTATTTGCTTCTACTTCATGGTAGCAGAAAAAAAATCCATCGGGGCCATGCTTGTCAGCCTCCAATACAGCGGCCATGACATTTCCTGTATCACATTATCAAGCATCTCTGTGGAAAACGGGCTTTTATTGCTTAACCATGCCATATCCCCCACTGTGCTCCTCCAGTGACCATACATCACTGTCAGGACATGCCTGTGAGCCCAGATGGGTGGGAGAGAAAGGGTGACTGTTGACTAGCTCACTATGGATTTCCCACAGGTCACAGTCCATCTGAGGTCTGTGACCACTGGTGGTGAGTGACTCGCTTTTCACTTAATCGTGTCTGGAATTTTACTTCCATGTCAACTTTCAGGTTTGTTGTACACCATGAACTGGCATGCTAGGACTGTGTAAGCAAGGGACAAACTTTTTTCAGAGAAAAGGTTTATAGCTCAGTTGGGGAAAAGAGAGTCAGCGGGAGCCAGACTGAATTCCAGATGTTTCTCTCTACTCCAGCTGCTATTGTTTGGCACTGAATGTCCCACCCCAAAACCCATGTGATAAAAGTTTGGTGTCCAGTAAGTTGCTTCTGGGAGATGGTGGGACTTTTAAAGGTGACACTTAGTGGGATATGATAGGTCATTAGGGATATGCCCCTGGCACCAACCGCTTTCTCTCTTTGGTTCTATGGTTCTGAGGTAAATGGCTTTGCTTTGCCATGTGTGGCTTCACCTTGGGCTAACTGACCATGGATGGGAAACTCTGAAATTGAATGCAAACAACCTTTTCTTTGTATGAGCAGACTATCTCAGATATCTGATGGAAGGCTCCCACATCTACCCCAGTGTCTCCATGAGAGAGGCTGCCCACAGTTCTGATATGCACATTACAGGTCCAGCCTTGAGCCTAGGAGGACTCTCTCCTCAAATCCTCAATTCAACAAGTAGCCAGTGGGTGCTCTGAATGTTCAGACTGTGCAGTGGGGGCTTGGGTAGCAAAGGGAGAGCCCCGAGTGGTAGAAGATGGGCCCAGAGTTATGCTCCACGAGTATGAGACCTAACTGCCAACCTATAGGTTGTGCCATTGCCATGAGATACAGAGTTCAAAGCATGGCACAACCAATAAAGGAGATGCCACCTCCGCTCACCTCCTTCGGGTCTGTCTCAGATTTTCCAATGTGTTTTCACCAGTGCATGGCAAGCCTCCTGCTAGTTCTCTTCATTTTCTTTTCTTAGGCCAGATCAGTGGCTAATGCCATTAACTCTGTTTCACAGAAAACAAAACCAAAAAGCAGGGCCCGTGTAAGAGGAGCAGGCAGCAACTCCCGAGGCCTTTTCAAAGCTGATGAATTACACAAACTATCAAATAGCCAGAGTGTTTCTGGAATGAATTAGTAGTTGTTCACAGCATTTTGGAAAGCTGTATCATGCAAAGCCATGCTGTTCTGTGACCCGTTCTCTCTGGGTCTGTCTGGGAAGAGAAGTGAAATTAGATAGTATCTTGGTCTAACCTTCTGTTTCTATAAGAGAATGCTGGAGACTGAGTAATTTATAAAGTAAATGGGTTTGTTTTGGCTCACAGTTCTGGAGACTGGTTGACCTGATTTGGATTTAGCAGGTTATTGGGAGGGGCGAGATAGTAACTGCCCTTTAGTTCCAGTTTATATTTGTGACATTTATATAGCAAACATCTTTAGAGGATAGAGGTCTAGTCTCCAGAACAAAATGGAAAGCCACTGTGCTTAAACCCCTGAAAAGATTTGGGTTCTTTAGGCCTGGGTTCCTCTGCAGAGGCAGAACACCAGTAAATGTGTAGCATCTATCTGGGTCACTCCAGAATGCCCCCGTGACACTTGGAAAACAGAAAGAATGTGAACGCCTCCTGGCTTGCTATTCTCGAGGTTAGAAATCCAGGAGTCTGTGTATTGTGTCCACATCCATGAAGCTCCTAGAATTCAGGTTAACGTGTTGGTTTTCCAGTGGGGTAAAAGTTCAGAAAAGCTCATGGTTCTCAAATCCATGGTTCCCAGACAGCTATTGCTGCTCCAATAGATTGGAGGCTTTGTGATGATCCAAGTGAGCAGTCATGAGTTTCATAACCAAGTGTGTGAAAATAAGACTAGACTCAAAAGATGCCAGGGATGGTTAGAAAATTGACTGAACTCGTGCTTTGTAAGATCCTGAGGCAAGTATTATCAGTGTGTCTTAAGAACACAGATTCAAAAGCCTATATGTATGCATGCATGTATGTGTATGTATATATGTATTATGTATGTATGTATGTGTGTATGTATGTATTAGCAAATGAGTGCTGTATGTGGAGTTCCATCCCAGATTGCCTCCACACATGAGCAAGGAACCAGGCTTGATCCTTAGCATTGCTGGGGAAAAAGCAAACAACCCAAACCCAACAACATTTGATAAGTCCTACAGACTATGATAAAATAGGCTTAACCCAGGCTTATTCAATAAATAGAAGCCAATGGAAGGATTTGGGTTAGTTGTTTGCTGTTGGGACAAATACTTGAGAGAAGCAATTTAAAAGGAGGAGAGCTTTATTTTGGCTCATGGATTTAGTTTCTCAACCACAGTTACTTGGCTCCATGGTTCGTAGGCCCACAGTGAGGTTCAACATCATGGCAGTGAGCATATGGTCAAGCAGACCTACTCACTTCATGATGGGCAGGGAGCAAAGAGAAGTAACAGTGTGGGTCATAGCCACGACACACACTTCAAAGGCATATCTGAGTGTCTCTCAACCCAATCAAGCCAACCATGAAGACCATCACCATGTCCAGCCACACCAGCATGCTAAGGGAGAAAAATCCCATATGGTTATTTCAATTTAACAGAATTCAAAAGCCATTCAAAATATAAATTCTGAAGTGGAGGGGAAACCTCCATAAACCATTAAAGATATTTACGAAATGATGATAGCTGACATCATAGTGGTTACAGTGAAAATCTTCCCCTAAGATCAAAATGAAGGTAATGACTACTCATTGTACTAGAAGTCCTAGCTAACACAATAAGACAAGAAAAAAACAAATAAAAGGCATACAAATCAGAAGAGAAGAAATAAGTCAGTCATTGTGGATAACATGGCTGTGTCTTTAGGAAACCCTAAGGAGCCCCTTAGAAACCAGGAACTAAGAAGAGCCATAAGACTACAAGGCTTAAGAGCCTCATCTTCCACCGGTACACACTTCTGCTCTTACGTTGTCTTACACTAACATGCTATCACACTCCTTATAAGCTCATAACTTGGCTTGTCTGTTACTCCTTCAGTCTTCTGTGTCCTTGAGAGTAAAAATAAGTATGGCTCAGTATCTCTTATTAGTTTAGGTACTCAACATCTTGCCCATCACATACAAACTCCAAATGTTCATTGACCATGTATACTTATGAAGTGAGTAGGTTGGGTTTCTCTTCCAAAAAAACCTTCTAGTGAAAACCTTGTCAGCAGCTGTTTTCCAACTGAAGCTCTTTCTTCTGAAGAAAAGGGGAAATTAATATTCTCTTGGGTCACTTCTCTTTCAAGATATGTTACTTTATTTCAGTATTTTCAAACATCCAGAATGTGTAATTAGACATTTGTTCTTATCTAAGTATCATAGAAAACAGTAAGAAAACCAGCAGAAGTCAGTTCCCAGATTTATAGGACAAACACAACATGTATCACACCTAGATTCTAACATTGCCTCAGTCTTTGCATTAACAAAATGCTTTTATGTAACCTCATGCTGACAGTAAATCACTGCTCAGCTCCACACAGATGAACTGCCACATGGCCTGACAAAGAAGGACACTGTTGCAAGTGACAAAATTAGTGACCATGTAGCAGAGTAGGTGGGGCCTTTCAAAGAGAGGCAGAAAGATAGAGAACAACTGTAGAGTACAAGAAGGACATAGACAGTGAGAATATAATGTTAGGCATTGTGTAATCACTTTGTTCATTGACGTCTTTCCTACATAGGCAAACCCATCTGTTGCTTTCATAAAAGGAGGACTTACCTATAACCTTGGAATAGGAAGCCATGCCACTGGATAAGGAAGAGAAGCCTGTGGCTCTAGAGGGTAACTGTTCTTTTGAGATTAAACCTCTTTATAACAGCATCATGACTTCTTCTGTTGATTCAAATCCAAAGTAGAGCAAGTGACTGGAGCCTTGGCTGTACAGCTAAGAGCACTGTCTGCTCTTCCAAAGTACTCAGATTTAGTTCCCAGCAACTATATGGTGTTTTACAACAAACTATAACTCTAGTTCCAAGGCATCTGATGTTCTCTTCTGGCCTCCACAGGCACTAGGCATACACATGGTACACAGACATACATGTTGATAAAACACTCATACATGTATGTGGTGATTTGAATATGCTTGGCCCACGGAGTGGCACTATTTGGAGGTGTGACCTTGTTGGAATACATGTGGCCTTGTTGGAGGAAGTCACCGCTTTAAGACCCTTGCATTGCTGCTTGGAAGCCAGTCTTCTCTTAGCAGCCTTCAGATGAAGATGTAGAACTCTCAGCTCCTCTTGCACGATGCCTGCCTGGATGCTACCATGCTCCTGCCTTGATAATAATGGGCTGTACCTCTAAACTGTAAGCCAGCCTCAATTAAATGCTGTCCTTATAAGAGTTGTCTTGGTCATGGTATCTATTCACAGCAGTAAAACACTAAGACAATGTAAAATAAAAAGAAATCTTTTTCTAAAAAGTAGAATAATCCTGTCTTCTCTGTGTAGCTCTGATTGCCCTAGAACTGGGTAGGTAGACCAGGCAGGCCTTGAACTCAGAGATCACCTGCTTCTGCTTTCCAAATGTTGGGATTAAAGGCATGTACCATGCCCACCACCCGGCTCTCCCTCGTAACTTAATCTCACTTCTCTCTCCTTTACTTAGAGTCACTTTTTCAACACATCTACTGCAATCTTGACTGAACATAGGGGAAAATCAGCTTATCACCACATTATTGGGTAATTTTTCAATGCAGTGGCCTGAAACATGTTACCGTAAGGCACAGGGATAACACAGTGCCTTGTACCCCATCTCCCTAGGACTAACTCTATTTGCTCAGCAGCATGTTCTCGGGAAGAAGTGAGAGGGTCAAGTGCTCTCCAGTAGCTACATCACTGCCTATCAGTAAACTAACCACAGTAACTGGAAGAATTTAATAAAAATTTGGTTACTTTTGCTGTATCTGCAGACCATTGGCTAACTCAACCACATCCTGAACGGAGAACGGAAATCAACTCTAATGACCCTGCAGAATGTGAAAATGATAAAGAAACATGAGTATTTTCCTCCTTAAAGTATAAAATTTCATCTTAGTCCATCTATCTTGAATAATATAGCTGGCTTTTTAATTTATATTAGTATTCAGTGGTACACTGTCCATCTTATGTCCTTGAGAAGAGGCTGAACCTTTTGCTTGTGGATTTAGACAAGAATTTAATTCTATATCTTGGAAAAGATTGGGTCAAATTAAAAAAAAGATACAGCATTTAATAAAAATTAAAGAATTGGTTTGGGGGTTTTCTATGGGCAGGATGCTGGAGCAAATGTAAGTCCTTCTTGCTTACTTAGTCTACACTTTGCCACTGAGCTGCACCACAGGCCAACAATGTTTCCCACTGCTTACCCCCCTCAGTTGCAATCACTGCTTTAGAATGTAAAAGAGACCTCACATCAAGGAGCCATGAGGTTCCTCAGAGCCCCATTTAAATTTTCTGTTAGCATCAATTAGGAGGGGTGTTCAATGGGTCTGCACAACACTGATTTATTTAGAGAGTGTCATGTGCTTGAGAACTGCCTTGGCAAGGAACTGTGCTAAACATAGAGATACATGCTGCATGCCCACTGGGCTCACATTAAAGAGGAAATACGCAATAGGGGTTTACCTCAGTGGGGTGAGGCTTGATGCTTTCCAGATGCTTGACTCCACCAGTGAGCTCAATAGAAATATCTTCAGAAAAAAATGATGCTCAAATATTAAATAAGCAATGCATATACACCAAGCTATGATCTGCTACATTTCTTTACATCTGGGCTGGGAGTGTCTCTTGTCCCTAGCTGCAGATGGGGTGGTCTTCTCTGTCAGTGGGAGGCCCCATTAGATTTCCCATTAGGAAAATGATTCTGGCAGGGTAAGTTCTAGAACACTGTCCATAAATAGATGCAGGGGCTTCTCTTGGGGATGAAGAAGTAGGGAAGAGCGCATCATAGAAGAAATGCTTTCCTTGAGTGTGGGAGTGCAGCTGAACATGAGAGTGGCATGTCAGTCTGCAACTTGGGAAAAGCCCATAAGCGCACAGTTAGAAGCATGAGAAGTTGATCAAATGGTGATCTTGAAATTGCTCATAAATGAGCCAGCCAGACTCCAGAGAGCCAATGACAAGACAGGACATTGTGAAAAGGAAGCACGGAGTTGGCCCTTTGGAAGGCAGGGACAGGCAATACAATGCTTTCTTTCAGACACATAAAAGTCCTGTGCCTGTAATCCCAGCACTTGGGATTCCCAGAACACCCTGGGCTGCACATTGATTCCCTCATTCAAAACTGTAAACTCTAAGAAAGTCTACATTTGAGGAGGTCAGTGTAGTGACAGAAGTCTGAATTATCTATTTTGCTTCCTGTCTGCATGTATGCACATGTATGTAAGTACTAATGCACCCACACAGAGGAGAGTTGGCAGACGGCAATCTGAAGGCCTCCAGGAGGAGGTGGGAAGGACTTGCCCAGTGCCCCTCCCTAGTACCTGCAGCATCCACTTCTGCTCCTCTTCAGGAGTCTCTAGGCTGCTCAGTCAGGTTTTGTCTCAAGGTCATAGAGTGTTCAAGGACATCGAATACTGTCTTGACACCAGGGTTTTGTCAAAGGCAAGGTCAGGACTGGTGAGGTGCTGTCAGCCACTTAGCTCAGGTTGTATACACAACCATGTTTTCTTCAGCCACAAAGAACCAAATGTCATTTTCAAGACAATGAACAGAATGGAGGGTTAATGTATTAGGTGAAGAAGCCAGAAAGACAAATATATTTCTCCTCTCATATGTGGAATCTAGGTTCTGTGTGTGTGTGTGTGTGTGTGTGTGTGTGTGTGTGTGTGTGTGTGTACACACGCATGCATGCGCGTGGGTGTACCTGTGTGAGTATACCTGTGCATATGAGAGTGTGTATGTGAGTATGTGTGAGTATATGTGTATGCATGTGTGTGTGGACCTGTGCATGTGAGAGTGTGTATGCAAGTATGTATGTGTGTGTGTGCATGTGTGTGCGCTTGTGCAGGTAAGTATGTGTTGAGTGTATGTGAGCATGTATGTGGTATATGTGCACATACATGACATGAAGAGGAAGGGAAGAAGGAAGAAGGGAAAACGGAGCTGACAATAGTCAGAGTGCATGACACACTTGGACATTATAAAGCCCATGACTTTGAATATTCATAGATTATATTCATCTTAAAAACAAAAACTGTATAGATACAATGGGTTTAATAAAATAATTATGCATTAAATTTTTAAAAATTAAGACTTACTTTGAGTGTTTTGCTTTGTTTCATTTTGAGACAGGATTTCTCTGTCTATCCCTGCTTGTTCTAACTTAATTTGTAGACCAAGAGGCTGGCCTTGAACTCACAGAGCTCTGCCTACCTCTGCCTTCTGAGCATGCTGGTATTAAAGGTGTGCCCAGCTAAGACCTACCTTGAACCTGGCTCTCTAGAGTAGTTCCCAAGCCTTCCTTAAGACAAAAACTGGGAGAGCAGATATCAGTCTGTGGGTTAAAGCATTTGTGGCATTAGAGGGCCAGGAGTGGGTTAAAAATGGCTGATGTTTGGGAAGGCAAGAAGATTTTTGTTCAGAAGTGTGCCCAGTGCCACACAGTGGGAAAAGGAGGCAACCATAAGACTGGAGCAAATATCTATGGTCTGTTTGGGTGGAAGACAGGTCAAGGCTCTGGATTCCCTTACACGGGTGCCAACGTGCGCAACGGCATCACCAGGGAGAGGACACCTGGTGGCATATTTAAAGAATCCCAAAAGTACATCTCTGAAACAGAAATGATGCCCTCTGGAACGGAGACGGGGAAAGGAAGGGCAAACCTGATAGCTCATCTTTAAACATCTACTAATGACTAATACTAGTTACTGCCTTATTTATTACAAAGCAAATAGTGCGTGACTTTTAATGTGTGCCATAATTTGATTCATACACCAGAATTCAGATCATGAATAGCTCTATTTGAGGAGTCTTCTTGATCTGAGAAAAGAAAAGTACTAGGACAATTCTGAATATTGTTCGGACTAAAAATAATAATCTAAAGCAAAATAATGGTCTTTATTATTCAGACGGGTACCATTCTAAATTTCTAATCTTATTTCAGGTTATTTATCAAAAAAAAACTTTAAACATCATGAATTTTTGAAATGAAAACAGGTGAATTAGTATTTCATTTGCCTTAGATATTACATGAAGTCTAAGTGAATTTCATGCTTGGGTTTTAAAAATGAACTACACTACATTTTTATATGTTTTTTGCTCATATAGATTGTATAGTCTTATAGAATTTCCCCGACTCTACTGGTTAACTCTAGTGTCGAGTTTTTATAAGTCTGTTTCTTAAAAATTGATTTAGAAAAGAATGAAGTCATGCATCAGATTAAATCATAATGACACTATGGAGCTCAATCAATCCCAAGGCTTAGGGATCCATAATTTCCCCTATAAGATACTCATATTTTTAAAAAGAAAATATTATTAAGAGAGAAATTTGAGTTGGAAGGACAGGATAGTAAAGTTGCACCCCAGTCTGCCTGGCCCAGAGAGAAACTTCAGGAGCCTATGATCCCAGTTCTTAAGCATTTCCATGAGCAGGGTCCACATTGAAACATTTTTCATAGGAAATGGCAACACACTCGCATCACAAATGAAATCCTGCAGCTCACTGGCAGCCATCATCCCTCCCTCAGGAAAGGGATCTGAGGAGTAACTAACATTCCAGGAAAGAGAAGGTAAATGAAATAGATAGTGAACTATTTTCAGCATGGCTGGAAGTACACAGGTTAAACCTTGGTTTGGCAGTTTGCTGCTCTTGCTCTTGGATAAACCACTAGGTCTCTTTTCTTACATGTAAAATGGAGATCTGTGGCGATTAGTCGGACTGATCTATTAGAATAGCCAGAATGAGGATATGCTCAATAGATGGTAGCTATAACTAACTGTCGTGGGAAAGGGGGAGTCCCCCGTGGGAAAGGGGAGAGTCGGTCAGTCAGGGTTTCTGCCTGAAATGGTCTCAGTTGGGTTTCTAAGGGCTGTGTGTCTATGCAGAGCCTTGTAAGCCTAATACATCTCAAGTTTAGCACCTTCACCTTTGCCCCTTGACCTTATGCCTTTCTTCTGCTCATCTAACCAGCCATCTGTTAGAAGTGAGCCCGAGTCATATGTGTGGTGGCCTGGGGAACTAGCTCTCCCCCTAACTCCTGGTCCATTAAGTCTGCTGCCCATTGTGGTGTAAACCTACCCGCCATGCCGATTCCAAGTCACCTGATCATTTTCTGGACGTGTGGCCTGTAGCTAATGGCTTTCTTCCAAGTGTGTGAAAGATGAGCAATTTTACAGTGAGGAAACTGACTCCCTCAATGAGGTGTTCAAGGTTTCCCTCTGCAGTCATGAGTCATGTTGGCACCTATAGCCATGAGAGGCTACTGGTATCTTCTTCCACCAAACATATATTCATTCCTCAAGCTGACCTGTAAGATAAACATGAAATCTCAGTTAATGGGCTTTGTACAAAACACTGACCGATACTCCTCAGTGTTATCAAGATTGAAGGCTAGAGGATGGATGGATGGTTCAATGGTTGGGTGCACTGGCTGCCCTTCCAGAGCTCCAGAGTTCCATTCCCAGTACCTATAAGATGGCTCACAACCATCTGTAACTCTTTCTAGGGGATCTGATGCCCCCTTCTGGCCTCCACCACACATAATATAGACATAGATGCAAGCAAAACACCCATACACATAAAGCAAAATTGTCAAGGCCATCCCAAACCAGTAAGGCCTGAGTAACCACAGTCGTCTAGGGAAAGATAATAAGTACGTGCAATGAAATTCCAGACGCAAGTCTGGAATGGAAAAGAGCGAGCACTAGTAAAAGCTAAGGAAAGGGAAGCCTGGGCTTCTGCTAAAAACAGCTGCGTGGGCTAGGGGTGGTGGCCCACACCTTTGATCCCAGCACTCATAAGACAGAGAGAGGTGGGTCTCTGTGAGCTCAAGGTCAGCCTGATCTACCATCACGGCTACACATGGAGACCCTGTCTCAAAACAAAACAACAAAACAACCACCAACAACAATAACAACTGTGAGAGAGATTGAGAGATGGCAGTGGGGGAGGGGACCGGAACAGGAATATATATATATACATATATACATACACACATATGCATATATACACATATGTGTGTATGTATATACATGTGTATATGTGTGTATATGTGCATATATATGTATATATGTTTATATATATAATGTATCATATATAATGATACACTCACATGCAAATATGCAGATGCCATGATGTCCATTACTTTGAATCCTAGCCTAAAATTTTTTTAAAGAATAACATATGGATATGGGTTTATTAAATGTAATATATATCAATTATTAACATGTGAAATGTTAATAATGGGAAATTGCTTGTGGAACACATGGAAATGGATTCGCTCTCTTTTCAATTTCTCCATGAATCTAACACTATTCTAAAATGAAAGGTTGATGTTAAAAAAAAAACAAACATATTTCTGAATACACACCAGTGGATTCCCTAGGACCAGTGTGGTCGGATCCAGCGCCATCATGTCCTGAGTTCCCATCAACAGAATCTTTGGGCCCTATAGGGGACAGAGCAGGAGCTTTACAACTGTGCCGCCCAGAGCTGGAGCAGTGTGGAATCACACAGCTGGAGCAGTGTAGAGTCACTGCTCTGAACTGCAAGACACCTGCGAGTAATTCACTCAGCACATGCAACCTTCCCTCCCCTCCCCTGCTTCCCATCTGGTTTCTTATCAAGTATTTGGAGGCTGCTAACTAACCTGAACACCTGGTGACAGCAGAGCTCTGTGACTTCCTAGCTGGGAGGTCGTGATCAGTTTCTCCATGCCTTAGTCTTCTGTGCTGGAAAATGCCAGTGATACTTCATACTAGTGTGCAGCTTAGGGGGAAAGCAGTTCCTATTAGTCCTTTCCTGGTATTACCTTCGCTAAAGTGTCATACACACACACACACACACACACACACACACACACACACACACACACGCGCGCGCATACACACACCAGCACTTGCTTTGAGCTGCTGACAAAACTTCAGCCTGCCTTAGCTCTAGCTAAGCCTTGCTGCCCGGAGGCTTCCCGTCTTCCCGTGAATCGGTGTGCAGTAAATGGACCCTGGGAGTTCTCTCAGACATCTTTGAACCTGAATCTGCCAGCCGCCCCTTTAGTTTCACAGGAAAACACCACTCTGAGGCAATTGGTGCGAATTGCCTCTCAAACCCGACTCTGTTTACTCAGGAACTCAAACATTTAGACTTTGAAAGGACACTCGACTCTCCCTTTGCCAGTTCTCCTTTTAGCTACCTTGGAAGGGTAGGCCGTAAAGAACCCCACAGAAGACTGGGGTCCCGAAGAAGCCCTGTGGGAACTGAGGCGAGCCAGAAATTCAATATGGGCTCCCTTGTGAAAACACAAAAACAAAAATAAGAATGCCTGCTGCTGCTCCCACATCTCCTTCCCAGCGGATGCCCCCCACCACTCTCTTTGAAAACAAATGGGAAAAACTGACTGTGATGACAGTTGCTGGGGGATGAAGGGAAGGGCAGGGGAGGAGGGCAAGGGGGGTCCCTGGTGTAGAAGAGGCATGCTTGTTCACAAAAGAGGAATTCTGTCTTGACTGACAAATCCTTACAAATAATTTAAAACAAAAAAACAAAACAAAACAAAAAACAAGTAAACGTGTGTGTGTGTGTGTGTGTGTGTGTGTATGCGCGCGCGCATGTACACACTTGTGCGCATGCCTCACATGCTAATGGTGAAATGGAGTTGGAGCTCAACAAAAGTCTGGATTTGATTTGTAGGACTGTGAATTGTCTTGAATGTTTTGAGGAAAGTTTAAGGATTTGGAAGCTATTTGAGAATTAGAAGTTTTATTTGAGGGGCATTTACGGATTAAGAGCTGATTATTTGGGAAACATTAAGGACCAGACTCCATTCTCAGCCGCTTTTCACGAATCTCCTTTGTTTTGAAGTCTGAAGCTCTTTCAAAGAGAAGTTCGCTCCTGAGATTTAAGACTTGTGATGAGTAAGGACTTAAGTGGGAGTTGGGGGAAACAAGACTGGACAAGACTGGACAGGGACACTGCAGGACACACGACAGGATTCCCATCCCTAATTGCAGCTCATTTGATGTCTTGCTCTGGCCAGCCGCATAGAATCTCCAAAATTTAAATATTCCTTATGCCACTTACATCTTTTAAAGCACCATACTGATTTGTAGACCATTGAGAAATGCACTTCTTTATTAACTTACTATAGTTGTTTGTATTCCATTTGATCATAATTTCTGATAGCTAGGAAGGTTATAAATCTTGTCTATGTGTATGTTTCCTTTTCATGGGTCGTTTGTGCGACCATCACATACATATTTTGGTGGTTTTGTGAGGTTGATTTACTTGTTTTCAAAATTTATAACTATATATTTTTTGAGACAGGATCTCATGTATCTGAGGCTGGTTCTAAATTCATCAAATAGCACAGGGTGACTATGAACTTTTTATTTTCAAAGTTAGTAAGTTAGTTAGTTAGTTAGTTAGTTAGTTAGATAGTTTGTCTGCTGTGCCTGAGTGTAAGTATATGCACCATATTCCTGAGGTACTCAAGAGGCCAAAAGAAGGTGTTGGTCGGGTCGCCTGGAACTAGAGTTAGGAGCCACTGATGTGGGCTCTGGAAACCGAACCTGGGTCCTCCGAAAGAGCAGTCAATGCTCTTAACCACAAAGCCATCTCTCTAGCCTCAGCCTCGAACTTCTAAACTTTTATCAACTCCAGAATGCTAGGATTACAGGCATGTGCCACCACACCTAGTTTTCTCAGGATAGGCAAACACTATACCAAGTAAGCTCCATCCTCCAGTCCTCCCAAGTACATTGTTTGTTTGATTGATTGTTTGTTTGTTTGTTGGACGGGGTTTCTCTGTGTAGCCCTGGCTGTCCTGGAACTCACTCTGTAGACCAGGCTGGCCTCGAACTCAGAGATCTGCCTGCCTCTGTCTCCCAAGTGCTAGGATTAAAGACGTGCACCACCACTGCCCGGCCATAGGTACTTTTTAAATGTAATATTTCTACACTTAGTCATACCCCACCCCCCACACACATGAGTTGATCTATGATTTCTCCATTTTTATATGCCTGATAATTTCCTAAAATTAGAATTTCCAGCTCTTTTTAGACTCAGGAGTATATATTTTGACAAACTAAGAGACGCAGCTTGTTCACTGAAATAGCCAAATTGAAACCTACTGTATGCACACACTGCAAGTTATTTTTCCACTCGGAGGGAGCCCTCTGTAGGGTTACACAGTAACTCTATTTCTGTCAGGGTTGAGTAAGCACGCTCCTGGCACAAATGTATGTCACTGTGTTTTCTCATTTCCACTGGGCTGTTTGTTTGTTTGTTTGGGGTTTTGTTTGTTTATTTTTGCAGAACTATAAGCTTGTTAATAAAATTAAGTCCATTCAGTGTCTCTCTGGGACTTCTTCAGTTACTTCAAAGCAGGTAACATATTCAAATTCCCAAGGAGCTGGGTATCCATACCAGCTTGCCTGTTTGTCTCTGTGAATTTTTGATCTTTGATTTTCTTTTTACCCCAGTTCTTTACCTAACATTTAACACCACAGGGAGACTAGTGGAACACACACGAGATCCCCTTTAGTTTGTTATCTGTTTTCAAAACTGTTTGCTCTGTTATACCATTCTGTGGGGGTTTTCTTCGTTTGTTTTGGTTTTTCATCTTTTTCACATTCTGAGGGATGCTAAGATTTATTTGGGAGTATTCTATTCTGTTTAACTAAAAACTGTGTTTATTCTTAGTTCCATATTTGGGGTTTATTTCATTATCATTGTTTCAGTAATATATGTCCAGAGCTCCTTTTTTAAAAATATGATTTGAGCAGGGTTGTGGTGGTGCACACCTTTAATCCCAGCACTCAGGAAGCAGAGAGAGGCAGCTCTCTGTGAGTTTGAGGCTAACCTGGTCTCCATAGTAAGTTCTAGACTAACCAGGGCTACATGGTGGGATACCGTCTCTAAGTAAACAAGCAAATAAATAAAATTTAAAAATGACTTGATTTTCTTACCCATTTATCTTTTCAACAAACTTGCTAAAAGTTCACACAGCATTAGGAAAATTTGGATTTTTTTAAATTAAGATTGTGCTAAAACTACATGTTAATTTTGGGGTAATTAATATCTATTCTGTTGAATCTTCTTCAAAGTC
>JADRCD010187711.1:0-12550 GCA_019843815.1 Montemys delectorum
TATGCATCCAGAACAAATGGAGTATCACCCCTGGTACCCAGCTACCTCCAGTCTCTGGAGCCACAGGATAGGTTTACCTTCCTAAAGAAAAGCTATGCCCCAGCCAACATTCCAGAAAGTTCTAGGGTCCACATTTTTGGAACTTAAGGGTAAACACAGAACTCAGAAGATATAGCTATGACTTTTTTAATAAGAATGGGGAAAACTGAGGGTTCCACTTTAGAGTATGGTAAATATAGAGTAGACAATGAAGCTCTAGGTTTCAAGGGTAACCAAGGCCAACCACTGTCCCTGCAGTGTTATGAGCTAGGAAAAAAAAAAAAAAACAGTGTGTTGTAAACATGAGACAAAGGGCACAAGAAAACTTGGTTCTTGGACAGTCTATGTGATTACCACCCAAGGCTATCTTATGGGAGAAGTTGTAGAGAGCAAGCCTTCCTCTTTTCTATGTAATGTCTTTTCCAGAATCTTGTGTTTACATGGCCACAGTGTTTTAGGATTATAAATACTCACCCTTCTCTCCTATGAGGACATAAATTCCATGATGGCCAAGACAATGTTTGACTTAAGGGAGTATTTGAAATACTGTGGGGTTCTGTGGGTCCTGGATACAGAGGATGTTCCAGAAGAGGGAAAGAGCAAATGAGCATGGAAATAGAGAGGAGAGAAGTGGGAATTTCTCTTTTGTGTTTGTTGCTCCACAACTTTCCCCCCCCACACACACACACACACAGGATGGGTGAGGGAATTCTACATACCGCATGCCACTTTAAAATGGCACTAACCATGATTGGGAAGAAAATCCTGGTTATGCTTGCACCTTCTTCCCTGAGTACAGCAGACCTCTCATTCCCATATTCTGTAGGTAGAAGGCTCAGGGTGACATTATATAGGTAGGGAGCTCAATGTCCAGGAAATAAGCAGCTCCTCTAAGGCAATGTAATAGCCTGGTCCTATCTTGGGGCATGAGAAGCAAGAGTGTGCAGTGTCTACAAAATCCGAATCCTTATATATAGTCCAATGCCACAGACCCTGGCCATGGGCATACATGGATAAGTTCTACCACTGTAATGACTGTGAGTTCATGAGTATTCTGTATCTATGGTACAGATAATCAAGAGTCACATATGCAGACCATGCAGTAGAAGCTGCCCACTGCCTCTCAAACCTTTAGCATAGGGAACTCACCCTTCATTTTGCTCTTGTGGTCTGACTGAAGAGAAGAGGTTAAAAAAAAAGTCGCCAACATGGAGAGTTATCTAATAATGGAGACTTCTAAACATGGTCCAACTCAAGAAAAATGGCCACTTGTCAAGACATTGTAAGGACATTTAGGCACTGGAGAAAATGGCTCTCTCAAATGATGTAAGTTGGATTGGCCTAATCGCTGTAAGTTGTGTTTAGAAGGAACTATTTCAGGACTTTGGAGCTGAAGAGATGAATTTTTAAAGCTTTCCATAAGGACAATGTGGCTCAAATGCTCACCCCCACAATGAGGCAGAGAAGGTCCTGCATGCTAAGACTGCACTTGGGTTCTGTCCCAGCCTGACTCAGCAGGACTTTGTGACCTCATTGCATGATGAGGATAATGTCTGGAGAGAATTCTGAAGGGACAGCTGCTGGCTATGGAGACAGGAAGGCTGGAGCTACAGGCAGACATTGGCTAGGGAAAGAACTATAGAAAATGCCTCAGGAATTTTTTAAAAACAGCACTGAATTGAAAGAATCTAGGAGAGTGAGTGGAGGTTTGACAGAACAGAGAAAGCGCACTGTTGGACCGCTCCAAGCACTGCCAACTCCAGGAAAAGGTAGGATATGGTGTTGTGTTTAAGCGGCAGATGGAAAAGACCCTTGCCCAAAATCCTTCAGTTACTTTGATGCCATTGCAATAGACTGTAGGTCTATTACTTTGTCTGCAGACCCCATCTAAAACTGGATTCAAACATGCCCCAAATATGGCCAAACAGAAGAGTTGTTCTCTAACAGCTTACCAAGCAGGAACTATGTGGGCCTAGAATTAACCATAGTCATTTCCCTGGCTATATAAAGTGATCCCATTCACAATTACTCAGAAGCAAGTAGAGCCAAGGAAAGGAAGAAGGCAGACAACATTGTCTGCGATGCTAACTCCAGCGGGGCTATGAATCCTAGTAAGTTGAGTAATCTATGCTCCTTTACTTAGGCTAATTTTTGGTAGTGTTTATTGAATTAGCTACTTTTCCCCTTTTGTCTTTTAAGATGCCATCCCTATATGTAGCTCAGGCTGGCCTCCAAACCATGATCCTCTTACTTCAGCTTCCCAACTATTGGGATTAGAGCTATATACCACCACATCCAGCTCCAGCTTAACCTTTCAACCTTTCGACGTTCCTGGAAAATTCAAACTCTAGCAATCTAATAACTAAATGTCATTTAAAACATGAGAATAAGAGCAGAACTGAGGAATGAACTAGGCTTCAAGGCAGAAAGCTAATTATTTTCATTCTCATTCCACTGGGGATAAGTACTGAGACCCCAAACTTTCATTATGACATGTAGAAAACATCCCAGTAGAAAAAATAGGCAGCCAGTGTTGTGGCAATGTAGGAGAAGGTACGGAGGGAGCTGTCCTAGAGTGCACATCAGTTATGGACTCTGTTTGGTCTTTGGTTTCCAGATGAAAGGATTCTGAGCTTAGGACCTGCCAGCACAGGGGACTCCAAGGCCCTTTGTGGAGTGCTTGCCTACAAGAGGACAGCAATCCCAGAGTGCCCATTAACGTACAACAAACCTTTCCATCCAGGCATGCCCAGTCTGGAACACCTCCTCCCTCCCAGATCATCTGGGTCCTCTGAGGGCAGAGCTGGCTCAGACGGTTCTGAGCAGAGTCTGTTCTGGGAACTGCAGCCCTGTGCCTATGAGAGCAAGTATGCAGCATCTCCCTGAGTCACTAACCCTGCCCTTCCCCCTGGCACCTCAAGCTTCTGTGGATAGGGCCTGGCCAGCTGCAGCCTGCCTGGGGAGGGAGGACTGCTGGGTGATGGAATGTTAGCTAAGGAGGGATGCAGCTGAGCTCCTGACTCCCCAGCCTGCCTGCCAGCTAGGAATTGTTATCTATACCCGAGAGCGAGCCAGGCTTCCTACACTAAATTAGCGAGAGCAAAGCAGATGTCCGCCTTCAGTGCAGCAGAGGATTAGATTGGCGGTCTCCTCTTGCTGCAGACAATGTAGACCCAGGATAGGTGTAACTCCTGTTGCAAGACCTTAACACAGCTAGGCAGCCAGTCAATAAATCTACATACACTGACCCCTCATTGTCTACTCTGCGTAGGGTTTCCTCCCCTCCAAGCCTCTGAGGTTTTGTTTTTAGAATTCTTGTTTTCATTTCCTATGGCCTCTGAATGAGAATCAGAGGCCCAGTTTTAGGTACTACCTTCTGCATTAACCACTTTATAAACTTTAAGTCCTTGCCCCACCTTTCTCCCAGATGGACTCTTGCCCAGGGGAGACACCAGTCCCTCTCCCTTTTTGGCTCTTCTCCTTTTGTTTCATAGGTCACTAGAAGCGCAAAGATCTGCTGTGATTGATAGGTCTAGGGCCCTTTCAGCACTGAAATTGACATTTAGTTCCCGTTCCCCACGTAACATTATGAAGAGATAAGCCCTTTGGTTACAGAGCACTACCCCCAAACAAGGCACAAATGGGATTAGATGCCTAATAAAGTGGCTTGAGGGAACTAGCTAAGCCCCCTTTAAACATCAGTCACCTCTGCCTGGTTCTGCTATGGGTACAACCATTTGCCATCCTAGAAAAAGAGACTGAGATCTTCATCAAACACTGAATCTTTAGCAGCGTGACCTTGAACTTTAGCCTCCAGAAAGGAGAGCAACACATTCCTATTTAAATAGTTTGTAATTCAATGACATGGCTAATTTCTGAGAAATGCCTAATTGGGCAATTTCATCATTGTGTGAATAGTATGGAGTGTGCTTACACAAGCGAAGACAGCTACAATGTCACTAGGCAGTGTAATCTTAGAGAATCATCATTGTCCTGTATTGATTCATCAATGACATTTTGCAGTCCATGACTATATTTATAAATTATACCCAGTCTGCGGTAGTTTGAGTGGAAAAATGTTGTCCCCTCCATATGGGCTCATTTATTTAAACATGAAATTTCCAGTTGAAGGGCTATTTAGAATGAGGTTATGGAACTTTTAGGATGCACAGTCTTGCTGAAGGAAGTGCTTCCAAGGGTGGGCTGGGATGTCTTCTAGCTTTGTCCAACTTCTAGTTTTTTCTGTTTCCTTTGGGTTGATAAATGACGTGACTAGCCTGCTTCCTGCTCTGGTCATTTACCACCATGCCATTATGGACTCTCCCTCTGAAACCACAAGCCAAATAAACTCTTTCCTCTATAGATTGCTTTGGTTGTGGTATTTTATCACAGCAAGAGGAAAAAATAACTGAACTGAAACAGTCTTAGGTACATTTCTGGTTTGTTTTGTTTTTACAGCAGCACAAATAGGGTACAGGGATGGGAAGCAAAGACTGAGGGGCCATTGTGGATCGTGGGCATTGTTCTGTGATTCCCCAGCCTTCCCTGCTTGTTAGCAAGAGTTCTAGCAGCTGAATCTTTCCCTTGCTATGCCCATGTTCACAACTCCTTCAGCACTTTCACTACATGTGACCAGACTAAGTTTCATGCTTACTGAGGAAGTATGGCTTGCTGCAATGGGAGGATGGGGTCAGATCCTTGCTTTGAGGGTGTTGGCCCTTGCAGGTATTAGACAAGTTGCTCTACCAAGGAACTACATCACCAGATGGATCTTTACTTCAGAACTTCTGCTCTGGAAGTCTAGAAGATTGCTTTCAGTTCCCTCATGTATCCAATAGCCATCCCAATGGTCCCATCCTCATCTTAGGACACCTGTGCAGATCCATCTATAGAGAGCATTAGATGGTTCTTGCCCATGTTCTTACATGTTAGGTTGATTTGACTCTTTAAATCAATGTCCTTTGCAGATTTAGCAGCTTCCTACTTACCTCTCGCTTAGCTATGACTTTGGCTTTGGGGACCCTTGTCAGATTCTGCGAGATCACCTCTGTGAGAGCCAAAATAATAGCTTAGTTCTGAGGTGAGTGGGCCTGGATTTAAGCTTCTATGAAGCCACTGACGAGTTATGCAGTTCTGTCAACGCATACCTCTCTCCACGTTCCAATCGTTCATTAAGAAAGAATTCTGATGCCACCTGCCTCTCATGACATTGCACTAGTCAACTGAGGCACTGGAAAAGAGCTCAAGAACATCGAAAACACAGTCAGAAGTCAACAGACATATGAACAGAGTATAAACATCTGTCCGCATAAGCCTGATCCCCCCCCCTCACACACACACACACACACACCTCCCAATGCAGGAATAACATTCCTCAGCCAGGTCTTTCTTAATGGTCAGCAGTGCCACCAACTCCCCAAGACCTCCCCAAGCTATATTTTCCATCATTGCCCTCGGCACCAGTCAGCATTTTATAGCCCATCTCTCCATTTATTCATTGTCCAATCTTCCACCACATTTCCTTTCCCAGAGGGCAGGGCCTTGGCCTGAGTCAGGCTGCCGTAAACTAGAAGAGTACCTGCCTTACACAAACATGCTTCATAAATATTGCCACTTGAGAACATATTTTATATCCTAGTCATTTTTAGTTCCCTCATAGCATGTTTTATAGCAAGCAGCAAGGTTTGGAATCTGGCAGAACAGAATTTAAGCCTTTTTTTTTTTTTCAACCTTAAGAAATGCGCTCTGAGCTCCTGTGTTTTCTTCTATAAAATAGAAAAAAAAAAAAAAACATAGCATGAGTCTTTGGGGGAGGTAAATGGAGATGATGATGCCCAGAAATCAACTCATTATATCCTTGATGAGTGAGTAAATGAAGGAAAGACTGAAGGAATCCATTCTTTTGATCTCTCACCTTATAGTCGGTCTTCTTACTTCTTCTGCCCTTCTTTCCTCTCCTGAAGGCAAGCACACTGGAAATCCTGCTAATCCTTCAGCCACCGGGCATCTGTCTCGCCAGAGTCCCTGCTGGCAACAGCAATCTGGATCAGTGTTAGAAGTTATTACCCTTTGAAGCAAGGGTCGGCCACTATTTTAGCTCAAGTGCCACAAATATAGAACAAATTTTGCCAGAGGCACCAGAATGGCCAAAGGAACATTTTTCCAATTTTCACAACAGTATCACCAACATCCACTGGCATGTTGACTCTACATTGGAATTTCTATAGGATTGTTAATATTTTATCTCTTTTCATCTTTTTATCAACATTCTCTAGCAGAAGACTTTTTTCTCTTATTTTATATTCCCTATCCTTTATTATTTTTATTTTATTATCTTTTTTTTTTTTAGCTCTGGTCCTCTTATTCCCTCAAAATGCAAGCCCTTCATGTTATTCTCAACTTCCTCCATTGCCTTCCCCTTTTCTTCTCTCCAAGTGTAAGGAGTATGGTCAAACTCTAAGTTGTAGATGTGGGGTGAGGTAGATGACTTGATGCTACAAAACTCAAGCAGGAACAATTGGCCTTAGAAGATCCTTTTCTACCCAAGGAGCTGAAGGGGTTTGCAGCAGCCTCATAGGAGGAACAACAATATGAACCAACCAGTAGCCCCAGAGTTCCCAGGGACTAAACCGCCAACCAAAGAGTACACATGGTGGGACTCATGGCTCCAGCAGAATATATATAGCAGAGGATGGCCTTGTTGGTCATCAATGGAAGGAGGGGCCCTTGGTCCTGTGAAGGCTCTATGCCCCAGTGTAGGAGAATGCCAGAGCCAGGATGCGGGAGTGGGTAGGTTGGCAAGCAGGGGGAGATAGGAGGGGATAGGGGGATTTTTGGGGGGAAACCAGGAAAGGGGAGAATGTTTGCAATGTAAATAAAGAGAATATCTAATAAAAAAGAAAAAGAAAAGAAAAAAGAAAATCCTTTCCTCCCCATTCAAGATAATTGAAGCAGTGAAAGCACATGACTTTCACTGCCATGGGATTTTCTTCATTATTTTGTGAATAAATAGAAAGCCTTATAACAAATTTATATTATGTGCTTTTCTTGTTGTGGTGACAAAATGCTGGGCATAGGCAAATTAGGGTTAGATTGATTTATTACAGCGTGAGTAGTGTAATTATGGTGGCAGGAGCGTGAGGCAGCTGGTCATGCTGCACTAGGAATCAGAGACAGATGAATGCTGGTATTCAACTTGATTTTTGCCTTTTTATTCATTCTAGGACCCTAGGTCATAGGACAGTGCCACCTACATTTAGGGTAGGTCTTCCACGCTCAGTTAAACCTTTCTGGAGATGCCTTTAGAGACCCATCCAATGGTACACTTCCGTGCTAGCAAGATGACAGTGCACATCAATTGTCACAAGATACAAAGACTAGGTGCTTTCTGGGGGCTTCTGAAATAAGAAAAGGGAGTTTCCGGGTTGAGGCTAGCTTTATCCTAGCCTTCCCAAGTTACCCGAAGCACCTTTAAGACCTCTACAAACTATGCTCAGCAATCCTGGTCTAACTAGGAACTACTGCTGTCCCCAAAGCTAGTTGTCCTTGCCCTTATCATTCATTTATAGCCTCTTGAGTTGGTGCTTTCCCTTATGAAAAATGATAACAATAACAAGAATCTGCACTCGGGTCTAAACCCCTGAGAGTGTGTACTGGGGCTTCAGTTGCCTCGCAAAGGGTTGGCAAGAACATCCCGACTTCCCTGCGGTTCATACAGACCACACCATATTTTCTATCAACACAGGGAAAACAGAATCAGAGACGCAAGCTCACTTGAGGGAAATCTGTGTCTTCTCATACGCAACAGCACTGCTGGAAGGTATCAGCTCAACAGCTCAGTTAGACTCCGACCCAACAAGGGTCCCTTCTTTATCAGCAGCCCAACATCACAAGCCTATTTGAACTGAGTCGGGGCTGACTCTCCAGAAGACACACATTCCTAGGGCCTTTGTATAGCAATCTGAAGGCAAAAGCTTGGTCCTTTTGAGAGCCTGATTTGGTATTGAGCAGCATCTAGAGACTGGGACTCATAGTGCACTCACTGTTCCTGACTATGCGAGCTGCTTGGAGTACCCACAACAGGCCTTCTCCTGAAAAGAACTAAGTAAATGACCCTGGGTTTTACAAAATAAGAGATTTTAAGTGACATGGGTATTTAGACCAGAGGAAAAAAAAAATTAAAGGATGAAGTATTAAGAAACTGTATACACATATGTATGAGTACATTATTATGAGTCAGACATTGTGCTAAGCACTTCAGATGCCAGATTTCATTTATTTCGATGCTTAAGAAGAAAAATCAAGGAAGAGAGTTTTCTAAGTAGCTGAGAGCATGCATTTATCCTGAACCAGAAAATGAAGATGAATGAAAAGCCCTGTAAGAAAGTAGGTAAAGTAATCCTTCATAGAGACCATTTTTAGTCTGGGCTGCTAGCCAGGGGTATCTAGAAGAAAGGAAATAATGAACTTGTAGAATGTTGGAGCTAAAAAGTGCCCTGAAACACATATAGTCCAGCCATTGTTAGCTTCATCTTACAGATGAGGCCCAAGAAATGGAGTGATATATCCATCCAAGACATAGCTAGCATCCACTTCCTATCTACTTGTCTTTCAGGAAAATATGTCCCCATTCAACCATCAACCAGATTTTTAATTAATCATGTTTTATGGACAAATGAGTACACTTTTACTAGGTCCCGTACAGATCTCTGTCATGCAAGTCTTCTCCCCAGCTTCCACATGCATGTGCTCTTGGGACCAACCAGCTTCACACTGGAGTATGGCCCCAACGTCATCACTGAGATCTGGCATAGATCCAGAAAGACAGATATGGCATCTGCCATTTGAATGTGGTGGTACTCTCTAGGATCTGAGATTCTGAGAACTTCTTCGTTGGTAGAATCTCCCTGGCATCTGGCTCAAACAGACCAATTACAGTTCAGTGAGCCGACTTACCCAAAAGGACATAGCCACTAAAATGTCAACCTCTCTCCTGACTTCCTAAAGAAAAATACTGACACTACTCACAATCATTTGCTATTACAAAAGTGGGGGTGCAGCACACTACACACTAAGCTCAAGGAGGCTGCCAGAGACACCCCTATCTGGCATTCATAAGGGATTCAGGAATCACTTCACATTGTACAGCCCGATCACACCTCATTTGACCTTCATGAAGGACACAGCACAGCAATTCTTAATGTCATTCCCAATGATGTTGCAGAGGTTTCAAAATAGCAAATAATTGATAATAAGCAATATTATGACCAAAATATAGGCTTAATATAATAAATATATAATAATATAATAATAACCTAGTATTAAATAATTTATTATAGTAAATGGCACAAAACCTGAGGTCCTATATTTCTGTGAATGTTTTTCTATGTAAAATAGTCATGTTGATTAACATTTATTTAGCATTAATATTCACCATGTACCATCATCATTCTAAGTATATATGTGTGTGTGTGTGTATATATGTATATACTCACATAAATACAAATATATGGTAAATATATATTCTGTTCATTCATTTTTCACAAGAGCCTTTTGAAGTAGGTAGGTGTCCATTTCATAGATGAGGATACTGAAGGACAGGAAAGTTAAAATAAAGCTCAAAGCTGTATTCAAACAGCAATGCCTTGTTCAGGGCTTTTATTCCTGAAATATGCCTGCAGCATTGTTGTTCCTGTGCTGTGAAATACAGAACTTTTCTTCTCTTAACATTTTCCAACCAACCAACCAAACACACACTTTTTTTTCATTAAAACTGGAACTAAGCCAAACCCTTGAAAAAGTGTCATGAAATCTTTGTCATTTCCTTAGGTCACCACGGTTCTGTTGTTTAAAGCTAAAAAAAAAAAAAAAAAAAAAAAAAAAAAAAAAGAAGAGTAAAAATTCAACTGCAGAAGCTGGCAGTAGGAATCTCTGCTCAGTGTGAGTCAGAGAGGGTCAGGATCCGACCCTTTTGTTGCTGCCCATCAGCCAGGCCCCCTCTGAGCATCCTGTCCAGAGGACTCAGAAGAAAGCCTTGACAGAGAGCGCCTCTTGAGGCCAAAGAGGGAAGTGGCAGGATCCATGGCAGCGTGAGCGAGAGGGGGGACTGAATTTAAACATTCAACGGGGCTTTGGCTGTAATCTAGAAGGGAATAAACTGACATCTTTAAATCCTTCTAATGCCCTACAATCAAAAAAATCAAATGATCTCGTATCAAGAGCAACCAAGGAGATACTAAGATACAGACAAGGAAGAGGTGGGTGGCCCGGCAGAGTGAGAAATCTGGGTGGGGAAAGAATGTGCCAGTCAACAGGTGGGAGAGAAAGAGTAGGATCAACACAGGATGTGCAAGGCGGCCCAGGAGAGAAAATAAAATGTGTGAACAGAGCAAGGCTGTGGATGGGGGAGGGGATAATGTGGCTTCATGAGAACAGTCTGGTCCTATACCAACTTCATACAGCCAGCCAGCTCCAGCAGGGATCTGCCTAGCCATCGGGACTACAGACAGTACTGTATGGGAATCTGCACTGAGAACACCATCCTCAAGAGTCGTACGCTGCAGGGCCACCTATCCTGTGGTCTGTAACACGAGTGGGGCTCCACCCCCGAGGAGGAGCTCGAAATAGAAACTGGGGTTTTAAAAGAGTAAAAAATCTTCTCATTTCTATGCATTCCCAGGTCACTAAGTCCAATAATAAGATCAGGCGCCGCTCAATCATGCTCCACCTCAGGCATCTGCTCAGTTCATATGTTTGCAGAGTGGGAGAAATATGTGACCTGAATATCCTCCAAAATGATAGCGGCTTTTAAAGAGTCTTCTATTCCAAAGAGTTCTCACTCTAAATCTGGCACTTAACTGTTTCTGTTTTGTGAAAGAGCCCACATGGTAAGAGTCGTTAGGCATCAGAGGCAATCGAGATAGCACAGCATGTATAATATAGTCAGAATCCCAAGCCAAGAGTTTGGGACCCTTAGTCAAGAGAGCTGGGAGCCTCTGCTCATCCCAGATCAGGAATGGTAATGGTACTGTGCGTGTGAGTGTGTGTGTGTGTGTGTGTGTGTGTGTGTGTGTGTGAGAGAGAGAGAGAGAGAGAGAGAGAGAGAGAGAGAGAGACAGAGACAGAGACAGAGACAGAGACAGAGACAGAGAGACGTGTGTTTGTTTTACTCTACCTCTATTCCCAGCAAATCGTAAAGCCCCTGGGAGCAAGAGCAGTGTCTGGCTTCTTTGTGTCATCTCCATATTTCAAGCATAGGGCTTGTTTTACTCAATAAATATTTGTTGAATTCAACTGGACAAATCTAAAATGAGCTATAGGGAGCACATTATGCCAATGCCCCTTCAGTCTCTGGAAAGTGGAAAAAAAAATCAGGAAATTGGTTAAAGCATGAGCAAGGCCAGGAGAAGAGAAAATTCTTCTAAAGTAAATGATGTGGCCGCTATATTAGTGCCATCTACTTAACTTGTCCTTTACATTATCTTTTCAAGGCTCTCACTGTCCCCAGTAAGGGACGTGAGGTCTGTGCAGTTCTCTGTACACTGGCTTTTCTTTTTCAGTAAAATTCTTTATAATGCCTGCTCTGTTACTGCATGATGGCCACAGTTGCCAAGACACTCATAAGTCACCATGGGCTACAGAAAGGTAAAGGTGCTGCCACCCACAGAATCCTCAGCTTTGCTGCATCTGGACTTTGATGGGCAAGCTGAGCTGCCATGGACAAACCACAGCACTATGGCATTGGCACTGTCCCTGCGTAGCATCTTAGAGCCAACACAAAGCAAAAGCTCCCAGGCCCTGTTGGCAGAGCTGTGCCAAGGCTGGGCTCTCTAAATGTCTCTGGGTAGGCCCAACAGGGACAGACACGGAAAGAATGTGAAGTCAGTGTCTCCCTTGGCAAAACATAGAGAACTCAGTCTATCTATACAGTGCTGAGTCTGGGTCTCAGAGAAGCAAGGTGCTTCGGATGTGTCTTCTGTCTTCAAGGGGCACAAAGTTCTTGGTGGATTTAATAACCAACAGGACCCATGGGACACTAGAAAGTATGAGTGAATGAATGAATGAATGGACACATAAGCCAAGCCCTCTATTCCTTGTTGTTTGTTTAATACATTTTATTCTAGATCAGCTTAGGTTCTCAACAATACTAAGAAGAGTGAGATCGTCCATTCACCCTATTCTCATCGAATGCATAGCCTCCCCCATCATCATCACTCTCCAATAGAGTGGGGTATTGTTTGGTACAACTGTTGAGCTCCTATTTCAACACATCCTTATCTCTCGGAGCCTTTAGTTGGCATCAGGATTCATTCTATGGGTTTGGACAAATGTATAATATGTCCACCATTCCAGTATAAGCATTACATAGTTTCATTGTACAGAAATTCTATCTACTCATCTTTTTCAAATTATAATTGCATTGGCAAAAGGTAGAAAACCAGAGGGAGTGCTGGTGCAAAACACACCTCTCGCTTCAAAGGGCTTAAGACGCAGTGTGCTCTGAGCCCAAAAG
>JADRCD010187713.1:0-12827 GCA_019843815.1 Montemys delectorum
GGTGTTTTATCACAGCAACAGAGAAGTAAGCAATAGAGCATGGTACCTCTTTTTGTCTGTATTTCTACTTGTTGTCATGAGAACAATAATCAGAATGAGTTGGAGCCCACTCATAAATGAGTTTTAGAGTAATTATTTCTTTAAAAGGGCTTATCTCCAAATAGCCATATTCTGAGGCATGATAGTCTACAGCTTACACATGAATTTTGGAGGACACAACATAGCTCATATACGTGGTCTGACATTTTCTCAGTAGCTGGGATAATAGGTCTGCACCACCAGTTCTGGATTAACTTTAGCATCTTTCTTCTTAAAACTGTTATTTTGGGGTGGGCCTAAAGTCCTAGCGCTCAGGAGACAGACAGGATTGGGGCCACCCAGGAGACTTAGCAAGACTCTCTCCATCACTATCCCTCCATCAACAACAACAGTAAAATAAGAAGGAAAACCTCATGATTTCCATGTATAATAAGTAAATAAATAAAATAGTTGATTAAAAACAAGGTAAAGATTTTCTATGAAGAATATAAAAATATCACCTCTTCGCACCCCCATGAACTGCACACTGTTCCTAGCAGTGTCTGTAATAAACTATAAGCGCTTGCTTGCCTGGGTGACTGGCAGATTTTTAAAAGATTCTGTCTTTCTCCTGGCATGACACATACCAAATGAGAATAGAAGGCTGTTTTCTTAAACTATTCTGGGGTAGGTTTAGCTTTTAACTCTTTTCTTCTCCAGATTGAATTTGGAATTTTAACACGTGCTGTGGAACTCTTTCTGGCTCGTAGCACATTCACAAAATGCACTATAGTGAAGAAAACAATTGATTTCTTAGAAGAAAATGTGCTATTTACTTGTGAAAGTGCCATTTCAACTCTCCAAATATTTATGAGTTGTAGGGAGGCTCGTTTTCACAGAACCACCAGACTGCCTTGCTGCGGATTCATAAATCTTGAGAGTCCTGTCTGATTTTGATTTGTTTTGCAGAAATGTTAAAGGGATGGAGCCTGTGCCTCTCATTTCTCAGATTGTATGGCTTGTTGACATTTGAATTTTCAAAATATCAAGGATTCTTCCAAAGTGATTCATCTGAGTCAAGGGCCTGCACTGTTGTTCTTCAGTGATGGCTGCTGATTCAGAACTGAGTGATAAAATTAGAAATGCCAATAGTTTTCATTCGGCCTACTTTAAAAAATCTGTCCTTTCATTTTTGGCTTTTTAATCTACAAATTAATGTGATAATTAAATTTGGTACAAATGATCTATTTGTGTTTTAATTTTATTCTTCTGAGCAAAACAGGCTGAAGCACACTAATAACATGTGCACCAGGGAATGGCAGCAATTTGGACTCTTTCTATCCAGATACCCAGGTCATGATGTCTTTGCCATTAACTCCCTAAGCAGAGTGGGTTGTAGCCTGGGGCTGTAAACTTGTTGGTCTTCGTGTGTTAATCAGCATTATCCATTATAGTACAACCATACCGAGCTCCTGTCTTTCCCAGCTTGAAGTAATCAACATTTTTACCTCATTTATCACATACAGCCATTATCTAGGGAGCTGAGGCTTCTGCTTCTCTTCTTCAGAATGGAAGGAACTCCATTCTGGGACTCAAGCTGATTGAAAAGTCCCTATTTGTCAGTTGGTGCCAGAAACACTGGTGATTGTGATGGTGAGTTGGGAGTGGACATGTATTTTAAAGCTTCTCCCTAGAAGTGTTACATGTCACTTCCCCGTAGCATCTATTGACCACAGCTAGTCTTATGGCCAAGTCTAAGCTCAGAGTTGGTAAATGCAATTATTGGTAAAGTTAGTATGGCCAATAAGTGATGTAGAAAGTGTCTTTCAACTCTACAAGAGGATGCTTCTCAAGCACATCACAGTGGTAATGAGAAACATTTGCCACAAGGAAAACACATACTTTGTAGAATTGATGACTTTTCTATGTATGTACTTTTAATGTTTTCCAATAGTAAGTGTGTGTGTGTGTGTGTGTATAAATGATATTTGGAGAAATTTATGTTAAGGTAATTGTAGATGTATGTGCAGGCCTGAGAAATAATATAGCAGGGTTTCTTAATGAGGGTTTCTGTTGATATGATAAAGCATTGTGTCCAAAAGCAGCTTGGGTAGGAAAGCTTATGTGCTCCAATTGCCGTGCATCATGAAGGAAAATGAGCACAGTAACTTAAAATTGGATCTTAGAGGTAGAAACTGAGGCAGAGACCATGGAGGAGTGCTGCTTACTTGCTTCTCAGGCTGCCATCTTATATACCCGAGGACCATATTCCCAGGGGCGGCACCACCCACCGTAGGTTGGAGCCTCTCACATTAATTACTACTTAAAAAAGTGTCCAGTAGGCCTTCTTGCAGGCTAAGCTTATGGGGGCATTTTTTAAATTAAGATTCTCTCTTCTAGGATGACACTAGCTTGTATGAAGCTGACATGAAAGTAGACAGCAACATTGACCCTTGTTAACACAGAAACACATCATTATTCAAGTGTAACCTTTCCTCCTTGTTTACCTCCAACATCTTGTACAACATATTGAGCAACATCTCAATATGAAGCACAGTCCAAACTTTAAAAGCCCCACAGTCTTTAAAAATTCAAATATTTTATAAGTTCTCTTTAAAATATCCAAAGTCTTGTTCAAAGTTCTAAACTGCTCTAAAATATCCAAAGACTCTCAAAAATGTTCTGAGTCTCTTTAACATGGGCCCCTGTGGGGGAGGAAAAAAAAGTTAAGCTGAAAGGCCTAAGAGAAGATGCTTCAGCCTCACTTGGGAGGGAGAAGAAAACAATCACAAATGGGGAGGGAAGGAAGGACTGGGAGGGAAAGTGCATGGGGTGTGGGGGGAAGAGAGGGGAACCTGATCTGCTATTGGGTGGGGAAAAGGACTGAAGCCCTGAGGCCCAAGAAAGAATGGAAACAGGCAACTTTGGGAAGTAGGAGGTTGGGGGGACCCTCCAGAATGCACCAGAGACCTGGGAGGTGAGAGACTCTCAGGACTCAAAGGGATGGAACTCAGATGAAATGCCCAACAGTAGGGAGAAGGAACTTATAGAGCCTACCTTCAGCATAAAGACAGGGCATCAAGTGAGGGAGGGGGTTGCCATCCCACAGTCACAACTCTGACCCATAGTTGTTCCTGTCTGAAAGAACTGCAGGTATGGAAATGGAGAGGAGCCTGAGGAAAAGAAGGTCCAGAGACAGGCCCAAAGTGCGATCTAGCTGAAGGGGAGGTCCCAAGGCCTGAGACTATTATTGAGGCTATGGAGTGCTCACAAAAAGGGACCAAGCATGACTCCACTCTGGAAGACCAAACAAGCAGCTGAAAGAGTCAGATGCAGATATTTGTACCCAACTGATGGACAGAAGCAGCTGACCCCTGTGGTTGAATTAGGGAAGGCTAAAAGAAGCTGAGGAGGAGGGCGACCCTGTAGGAGGACCAGCAGTCTCAATTAATCTGGGCCCCCGAGATCTCTCAAACACTGGACCACCAGACAGGCAGCATACACCAGCTGATGTGAGCCCCCCTACACACATACAGTAGAGGACTGCAGGGTCTGTGTTCATTCAGAGATGATGCACCTAAACTTCAAGAGACTGGAGGCCCCAGGGAGTTTGGAGGTGGGGTGTGGGGTGGGTGATGGGGACATCCTGTGGAGACAGGGGGTGGGGAGGATGTGGATCAGTTGGAGGGTAGATGAGGGGGAGGGAATAAAATCTGGAGTATAAATAAATAAATAAATAAATAAATATAAGTTAAATACTATTTTACTTCAAGAGGAAAGAACAAGGGCATATTCAAACCAAACCCAAACCAAAGTTCAATAGTAGAATGCTCAGCGCAGACTTCTGAGATTGCAAGGGGTTCACCTCAGCACACAGGCACATGAGAAAAGCTTCACCTGATAGTTGGGGCTATCCTTGACAGCCATTTCACCACACTGGCATTTCCAAGACACCATGGGTTTCCACTGCAACGGAATTGCAGTTATACCGGTATTCTTTCCTCTGCTCTCTTCATGGTACCACACTTCAGCTTCTCTCCATGACCACTTCAATCTAGGGACTTCTACTGCTGCCGAGACTGTACATTTGCCTATATCTTCTCCCGCTTTTCACAGTGTCAACCCTTAGCTGTTCTCCATGACCCCTTCATGCCTTCAAAACCAGTACCATCTGGGAAAATCTTACATCTCCCTCTGGTCCACTAGGTATCTGATGATCCTAAGAGAGTACTTCCCAGGATGAGTTCACCTCAGTGATGCTGGTCTCTTCTTAGCTACCATTTATTGCCCAGCGCCAACTAATCAGCAGTCTCTCCTTAATCACAGCTGATTCTTCAGGCCCAGCTGACCAGAACGACAGATTTATGAATGCAAAATATTAAACATCTTCTGTAGAGTCTTTAAGGGACTCTCAGACTTCCTCTTGCAACTTTACAAGATAGGCCTCTATCATCAGCATCTCTCAACACTCTTAGCCTCCAACAGAACAACCCACTTGAGCTCAAAGTACTCAACAGCTTTTCCAGTTCAAGTTCAAATGCTATGACAATCTTCCTCAAAACAGTCAGGTCTACCATAAAAATATCCCATGAGCCTCGAACCAATATCTGCCTTAGGGTTCCTGTTGCCTTGGTTAAACAGCATGACTAAAAAGCAAACTTTATTCTAGTTTATAGTACCAAATTACAATCTATCATGGAGGGGAGTCAGGGTAATATCTAAAGCAGGAATCTGTAGGAGGAACCGGGGCAGAGGCCATCACCTTCCAGAAGTGACACCGCCCACAATGGACTGGGCATAAATCATCAATCAAGAAAATGCCCTACAGACTTCTCTTTAGGTAAGCTGATGCAGGCATGTTTTTTTTTTTTTTTTTTGAATTAAGTTTAATTCTTTCAGACGACTTTAGTTTATGTCAGGCTGGCATAAAACTAGCCAGCATAAGGGATTTTGTACCCACTTTACCTCCTATTCCTACACACATTATTCCGCAAGACCATCGCATACTGTCACTGACACTGATGCCTTCTTTGGAGTTTCCATTTGACTCCTGCTCACTTTATTTCTATGCAGTCTAAACACTTGTGTGCATTCTCCCTCCATTAAGACACTGGCTACTTCTTATATGACAGAAATCGTTCCTACTGGCTTTTACAGCAACACTCAAATCCCTTTTGTCACCATTATCCTAGCATCTAACGTGTTCTCTATTTCAAAAAAAAAAAAAAAAATTGTCATCTCAAAATGCTATTTACAGGCATTTACGTAGTATTTGACCTTAAAGTTAATATTTTTTTTCAGAATAAATCTCTGGCAATCCATTTAAGTTGCTGGATTTTTATAATGTTTAAAAATGTTTTTCCTTTAAATTTACAAATGTTTTTCCTTTAAAATTTATAAATTTATAATTTATAAATGTTTTTCCTTTAAAAATTTTCTTTCTCCTTTTTCTTTTCTTTTTTTCTTTTTTCAATAATGTATTTGTTATTTACTTTACATCCAGATCATAACTTCCCCTCCTCCTCTCCTCCCACCCTGGTTCTTACACATCCCTCCTCAGAGAAGGGGAAGCATCCCTTGGGTACCACCTCACCCTGGGACATCTAGTCCCAGCAGGACTAAGCACATTTTCTTCCACTGAGGCCCAACCAGGCAGTCCAGGTAGGGGAAGGGATCTGATGACAGGCAATAGAGTCACATACAACTCCTTGCCCTCCCCCACTTCCATTGTTAGGGGACCCACATGAATACCAAGCTGCACATCTGCTACAAATATGTAGGGGACCTTGCTCCAACCCCTGCATGCTCTTTGGTTGGTGGTAAATTTTTTTTATTCATTTCTCCACTTTCTTTCCTCCCTCCTATTATTGCCATGTAACTCTCTTGCTCTTTCTCTCAAATTCATGGCCTTTCCCCTTTAATTAACTAGCACACATGCACACGCACACACACATGCACACACACATGTACAAATGCACACATGAACCCCCTGCTTAGTCTGCAAAGAAGGAGATTGTAGTATGCCTACTCTCCATATTCTCAGTATTTTCATAATTGTCTGCTGAAGGTCTCTGGCTCATATGAAAAGCTGCTTTGAACATTTGTGTTTAGGGTTTTATATAAAAATAAATTTTTATTTCCTTGGCATAGAGGCCCACCATTGGAACTGCTGGGTAATGTGCTAATTGCATGTTTACTATTGTAAGAACTGCCAAACAGTTTCTCAGAGGATCTATACCATTTTACACTCCCACTAACAATGTGTGAATGATTCACCACAAGCTTGCCAGCACTTAGCTTTGTCATCACTTTATTTTAGCCATTCTGGTAAATGCATACCTATAAACACAATGACAGCTCATTCTAGTCTCAGTTTATATCTTCTCACTACCTAATGAATTTAAACATCCCTTGAAGCACCCACTCTTTATCATTTGTTCTTTTTTTGGGAGGCTTGAGCATCCTTCACATATTTTAAATATAATGTCTTTGTCAGATATCTGTAACACAGATAATGCTACATATCTGTGTTGGTTTGAATAGGAATGGCCCCCATTGACTCAGGGGTTTGAATGCTTGGCTTATATGGAGCGACACTATTAGGTATGGCCTTGTTGGTATAGATGTAGCATTGTTGGAGGAAGTGTGGAGACAGGCTTTGAGGTCTCATATGCTGGAGCTATAGCCAGTAGGGCTCATAATTTCCTTCTCTGCCAAGAATCAAGATTTAGAACTCCCAGCTCCTTTTCCGGCATCATGTCTGCCTGCATGCAGACATGTTCCCTGCCATAATGATAATGGACTAAACTTCTGTACTTGCGAGCCAATCCCAATTAAATGTTGTCCTTTATAAGAATTGCCTTGGTTATATTCATATATTTCACGGCAATAGGAACCCTAACTAAGACAATATTTTTTCCCTTCCTTTTTCCCTTTTCTTTCAAGGGGATAACTTCTCAACGTTAATGGCAACTTATATATAAATTTGACTATAAATTTTTCTTTTCATTTTTACTTTTTATTATTAATTTGGCTGGCTTTTGTTTTCCCTGTTTATTAAGAATAGATTCTTTTATCATACAGTTTCCCTTCTATTTCTTCCAGTTCCTCCCCATCTTCTTTCCCATTCAGATCCGTTCCCTTTCTGACACTCACTAGTAAAGAGCAGGCTTTTGAGAGGTTAACAACAAAACATAACAAAATAAAATATAATAAGCTTAAACAAAAAAAAAATCACAAAGAAGTTGGACAATACATTTTTTTTAGACCAGTAGTATTTGGTTTTACCCTAGACCTCTGGGGTATCGAGTCTCTTTGTCACCCAAGCGGATGAGTTTTCATCTCATGGAGTGGTCTTTAAATCAAAGCGGACATTGTTTGGTTACTTCTACAAGCTTTGTGTCACCATATGCTGCCCTAGCATATTTTGCAGACAGCAGAAATTATAGATAAAAGGTTTTGTCATTGGGTTGTTTTCTACATTTCTTTTTTGGTAGCCTGCAGAGTACCTTCCTGTACCAAAGATACCAGAACACAGGGGTGAAGGTTCTAAGTAGGTACCACTTGACCTCTCTGTATTCAATGAGTTTTGTGGTGTTGATTCAACAGTGGGGTTTTTCTGTTAGTTTTGGGAGAACAACCTGTTCTATTGGCAACAGCCTGGCTTGTTTGGAGATTTCAATGGGACCCCTTTGGCCAGCAATTCGATTGGATGTAACCCAGTCTCAGTACTAGAAGCTTTGGTGGGAAGAGATGTTCAACTGGGACTCAGTTTCCCTCATTATTTGGAAACTTCATTAAGATTACCTTCATATATTTTAGGAAATTTTCACTGCACTAGATCTTGATACTGTTACTCAAATACTCCTCAATTCTAGTGGTTACTCCTTGCATTTCCTCTCTCAGTCCCATCTATTCCCCACCCACCCCCACCACATGATTCTCTGGTTCTTGTCCCCCTCATCCCTAGTCTACCCATAAAATAGTCTCTTTCTCTATATCTAAAATCTCTGGGTCTTCAAATTGTAGCTTAGTTATTATTTATTTGATGGCTAATATCCATATATAAATGAACACATATTTATCTTTCTGGGTCTGTGTTTTCTCACTCAGGATTATTTTTTTTTTAAGTTTCATCTATTTGCCTGAAAATTTCGTTCTTTTAAACAGCTAATCAATGCTTCATTGAGTAAATGAACCATATTTTCTTTATCTGTTCTTTTATTGAGGGACATCTAGGTTGTTTGCAATTTCTGGGTATTGTGACTAGACTACAGCAGCAATGAACATGGTTGAGCAAGTGTCCTTTTGGAAGGCTGAAATGCTCTAGGGATCAAATTCAGGTTGTTAGCCTTGTTGGCAAACCTCTTGACTTGCTGAGTCATTTAGACAAGCAATAGAATGGTCGGTTGTGAGGCGTACAACAGGTTGGTTGTAGATGTATTAGTTGGAACTGGGATCCACAACTCTGCATTTTGATTGGTTTTGTTTTTGTTCATGTGTCTGTCTGTTGCAAAGAAAAGTTTCTTAGGTGATGGAGAGGACTACATTTATCTGTGTGTGTAAGGACATGTACTTAGGATGTAATTATGGATTATGATGGTTTAGTGAAGTTGTGGTTGTGGGCTCTCCTCTGAGATCCATGACTTCACTCTTGTTGATCAGAAAAGAAGTGACTCTAGTCATTGTGGTGATGGTATTGAGTCTGTTTGGTGTCAAAGAAAATTCATGGATCATGGAGAAGCATGAACCCATTAGTCCTTGAGGTGCATAACACAGGCTTGGGCTCTAAGAACTCTGTACACACGCCACTCTTCTGGTCCCAGGATCCATGACTTGATTTTCTTTTGATTTTCATCCTTCAGAAGCTTCACCATTGGCTGTCTCTTATATTATTTCTTGGTTTTATACTTGTGTTTAGCAAGAAAGAGCAGGAAGAAGTGAATCTATATAACCCAGTCCCAGATCATAAATCATTCTATTTAATCAGTTCAATCATTCAATGATAAATTCCTCAAATATAAGATTTTTTTTATACATCTCAGTGTTTTTTTGCAGTCCATAATAGTTTCTAGCATCTTGTAGTTTTCCAGTATCTATTTTCAATTTGTGAGAATATTTATAACTATGAATCTTCCATTGTCTCTAGCTTTTATAACCATGGGATTACATGTCCATTTGCCATTGATTTTACATGGGATAGAAATCATTAATGATTATTTAATGGATATTTATGTCTGGGTTTGATGATTGGATATGGAAAGGATTCCCAGGTGGAGCAGTCTCTGGATTGTCCTTCCTTCAGTCTCTGCTCCATAGTTTGTCTCTGCAACTCCTTAGATGGATATTTTGTATCCCTTTTTAAGAAGGAACGAAGCATAACTTTAAATATTGAGTGAATAGAATTGTGGATGTCAGCAAGTGCTGGATGACAGGAACCTGATATAGCTGTCTCCTGAGAGGCTCTGACAATACCCTACTAATACAGAAGTAGAGACTCACAACCTTCCATTGGACTGAGCATAGGGTCCCCAATGAAGGAGCTAGAGAAAGGACCCAAGGAGCTGAAGGGTTTGCAGCCCCTTAGGACAAGCAACAATATGAACTAACTAGTACCCTCAGAGCTCCCAGGGACTAAACCATCAACCAAAGAGTACACATGGTAAGACTCATGGCTCCAGCAGCATATGTATAGCAGAGGATGGCCAAGTTGGTCATCAACGGGAGGAGAGGCCCTTGGTCCTGTGAAGGTTTATGCCCCAGTATAGCGGAATGCCAGGGCCAGGAAGTGGAAGAAAGTGGGTTGTTGAACAGGGGGAGGGGGAAGGAAATAGAATTAATTTTTTTGTTTTTGATATTTTTTTGGAGGGGTAACCAGGAGAGGAGATTTCATTTGAAATGTAAATAAAGAAAATATCTAATAAAAATACTTAAAGTTATGTTGTAACGACCTATCTTAAGTGATTTTCTTTATTTTTTTACTTTAAGTCTGGGGAGTGAATATCTTCAAGAGCAGATCTGACTGATCCCACTCTGTAGGTGTATCTTTGGAGAGAGATCTTTTAGGCATGTGGGTGGAAGCACATTTTAATGTTGTTTTCCCTGGGAGAGTGAGTGATGCTGTGTTAGGAAACAGAGAGCAATCAGAATGTTAAGGAATTATTATGATTATTTAGTTTTTAAATTATAGTTGTAAAATGTATTTTTTAAACAAGGAAGAAGAATACTGAGGATCTAGTATGAGAATTTGAAGGACAATGTGACTCTGGCACCATGCCGATTCTCCTTGATTATGTATAGATTTCTCTCATTTGTTTTCTGGTTTCTGTGCTTCTACCCAAGAGAAGAATAAAAGTCCCCTGATGAATACCATTGCACAACTCATAATAAAACAACATCAAGAGTAAAAAAAAATAGAGTGTCTTATGGCTTGTCAAATTTTTATTATGGCCAGTGACATCTCCAAAAGTCTCTAGGACACTTAGTGGATTAAAAACAAAACAAACAATGGAAGTTCTAAATTCTGAAGGTGAAATTGCAAGCAAAAACTAGTTCCTGTCCTCCTGGGAACTTAGTTTAAGGAACTTAGCATCAGAAACAAACTTCGAATTATCTCTTGGAGAGTAGGAATGTAGTTCGGGGTGGGGAGTGCTGGTTTAGGCATAATGAAGGCCCCAAGTTTAGTCCCCAGTGCTGAAAGTTTTAGTGTTTACCCCAGTTGCTATTTCTTTTGCAAGTTATATAGAATTGTGTGCCCTTCAGCAGACCTGAATAGAGTCAGCTGGCGGTCATGGTAGAAGATACATTCTATGCAAAAAGAAATCTGGACTATGGATCTGGACTGAAAAAACTAGGTTTCCACTTTTGGGAAGAGACTGAGAAATCTATAATATGTGTACCAGTTTTATATTAATATTGTAAGAAGTGTTTAAAAATTTGGTGGCTTAAAGCAACTGAGGTTTATTCTTCTTATTCTATAGACTAGAAGGTCAGTACAGAGGTACTGAACTAAAATACTGTCAATTCTTTTCTAGAGACATTAGAAGATGATCAACTTGATATGATGTCCCAAAATTTAGAGAGCCACTCATATTTATATATAGTTCCATTTTTTTAGTCTTGTATATACGTGTTTTGTGTGTGTGTGTGTGTGTGTGTGTGTGCGCGCGCGCGTGCGCGCGCGCAGGGAGACAGAGATAGAGAGATAGAGACCAAGACAGAGATAGATAGCTAGATAAGTAGATAGATGATATAGATACATATGGCTGGGTGGATAGGAAGGAAGGAAGGAAGGAAGGAAGGAAGGAAGGAAGGAAGGAAGGAAGGAAGGAAGGAAGACCACAGAGAGAGAGCGGTATGTGAATGTGGTACACATGTGCATGTGGATGAAGGAGTACATGTCTGTGGGCAGGCAGAGGCTGGAGGAGGAACTTGGTTGTCTTCCCCTGTCACTCTTACATTATTTGTTTGATACAAAATTTCTCATTGAAATTGCAACTACTCAGGTGGTGGGGAAGCCTTGGCAGTCCTGCTGACTGTATCCCTCTCCTCAGTACTAGGTTTACAGGTTGAGGTGTGGGCATGAGCAGCTTTCTACATGGGTGCTGAATATACAAGTTCTAGTTGCTGTGCTTGCAGAGCCAAGTGTTCTTAGTCACTGGGCCATCTCTCCAGTCCTGATTTTTCCATCTATAAATCTTTGTGATGTGCCAGATTCTCACACTGTACATCTTCAGTGTCAAGCTCAGCATGGTTTCATCTCAAGGACCTTAACATTAATCACATGCAGAAAGTCTGTTTTGATAAGACATGTAATATATTCATAGGCCCCAAAGCCAGGGCACATCGAGTCATCCATATTCTGCCTATATCATCAGGTATGATAAATGTTTGGAAGACTTAGCCTGTGATTGACTTAAGAACATCCAGCATAGTCTCTATTTTTACTCATCACACACTATACAGACTATATACTGAGCATATCATGTAGCAAAACAATATTTAACTGGCCAGTGGGATGATAATTCTGTGATGGGCTAAATGTGTGTGGCCTTCTCCACATATGTATCTTAAAGCCACAATCCCCAATAGCCACCCTTTGATATGTCCCTTCCATATGAGGACATTATGAGAAGGTAGTAAGTCAGGAAAGCTGTGTTTACCCAAAAATGACTCAGCTGACACCTTTACTTTGAACTTGTAGGTTCCAGAGCTTTGAGAAAACAGATTCCTGTTGTTAAACCTGGCGGTCTGTGGTATTTTAGTATGGCAGCCGGAGCCAAGACAATTCACAAAACTACTTTCTTTTGTCTTCTTCCTTTTCCACATAGTGGTCCCTGTGCTTCCTTGCAGCTTCTGTTCATTTGTCTTTGTCTCAGCTTTTATTTAAGAAAATAAAAAGGGGCACAGAGCATGCTCAAGGCTGAATGAGAATGTAACATTTTGTCCAGAGGAAAATTAAATTCTGAGACAACATGCTGAAGGTGATGCTGTGGGCACTGGTGGGGGAAGCTGGAATTCAGGAGATGGGGAAATTGCACTCAAGTGGAGATGCCCTCATTTTACAGAGCCCATGTCTATCTAAAGTCCATTTCCATTTCAGTTTCCTGTCTGTGTGAGGGGCTGGCATTCCCCGCTGTCTACATTTTTTTTTTTTTTCAGAACCATCAAGGGCACACAAATCATAGAAGAGCTGTGCTTTGTTCTAAGTTTGTGGCACCTATAGAAAGATGAATAAATAAAAATAAATGATAATCATAATGATACCTTCCTTTCTCATTTGATCTATTGAATTTGTAGGATATAAAACA
>JADRCD010187715.1:2251-18162 GCA_019843815.1 Montemys delectorum
AGATAGATAGATAGATAGATAGATAGATAGATAGATAGATAGATAGAGTGGATGTGTTCTTATGTTTCATGTTGAATTGTTAAATTTGTTTTATGTTGAATTGGAAGAATTAATCAAGTAATTACACAAGAGAAGGTAATTAGAAGCATACGGATTAGAAACACTTTTTTTTTTTACAGGAGATATGATTATATGCTTGGAAAGCTTTAAAAAAATCTGTTGATATTTTAATGTTAGTACATGGATAAATAGAATGTGATGGTCAGTTTTGGTTATCAACTACACACAATCTAGATAACTTGGAGAGGGATTCTCAGTGAGATATTATCTAGGTTAAGTTGGCCTCTGAGTCTGTTTGTGGGGGGATTATCTTGACTGTGTTAAGATAGGAAGACTCAGCCACTGTGGGTGACACCATCCCCTAATCAGGGCGTTCGGAACTGTGTAGGAATGGAGAAAACAAGCTGAGCTGCTCCCAGTTCCTACCACCCTGACTCCTCTGCAATGGTGGATTGGAACCTGGAATTGTGAGCCGAATAAATCCTCCCTCCCTTCAGTTGCTTTTATCAGGGAATTTTTATCACAGGCATAGGAGGCAAAACTAAAACATAGATCAATAGAACCAGAGAAAAATCCCCAAAAATCATTGAATAAAAAGTGGGTATTTGTTATATAATAAAGGAAGCATCTCAAATCAGGGAGGAAATAACATTTTAAAAAGTGGTGCTAAGATCATTGTCACATGAATGCAATGAACCTGAGTGGGTGCCTCGAAATGCACAGAGGAATAAATTCCAATGCATCAAACACACAAAGACCTAAAGAAATCACAGACTGAAGCTCCCCAGGAGTACTTCAGACCAGGAAGGAGCAGCACTCCAGCCTCAGGGACCAAGCAGCTACTGGATCCTCAGCCTCCCCAGCATTCAGAGAGCCACTGTTACACTACCCAGCCATTCTAATACATCCTCTTTGTAACAAGTATTCATTCTATTGGGTCTGTACCCCTAGAGAACCCTCACTAATTACATACAATATTTTAAACTCTACATAGAGAAATACATAATGTGAAGTAATTTGCATTCCCTTGCTGTCTTAGTCAGGGTTTCTATTCCTGCACAAACATCATGACCATGAAGCAAGTTGGAGAGGAAAGGGTTTATTTAGCTTACTTCCACATGGCTGTTGATCACCAGAGGAAGTCAGGACTGGAACTCAAGCAGGTCAGAAAGCAGGAGCTGATGCAGAGGCCATGGAGGGTTGTTTCTTACTGGCCTGCTTCTCCTGGCTTGCTCAGCCTGCTCTCTTATAGAACCCAAGACTTCCAGCCCAGGGATGGCACCACCCACAAGGGGTCCTACCCCCTTGATCGCTAATTGAGAAAATGCCCCACAGCTGGATCTCATGGAGGCATTTCCCTAACTGAAGCTCTCTTCTCTGTGATAACTCTAGCCTGTGTCAAGTTAACATACAAAACCAGCCAGTACAATTGCCATGACAAAACAACTGAGATGAACGACTTAAAAGGAAGAATGGATTGGTTTGGATTGTGATTTCAGTTTACAGGTTGTTCTTGTGGATTAGAGTTTGTTACAGTGAAGTACATCATGGTAGGAATGTGGCAGATGAAGCTGTTCACTCATGGTGCCTATGAAGTGAAGTGGGGAGGGGGGGACTAGGGTTTCTGTATCCCCTTTAGGGAACAACCCTAAGAAACCAAACTCATTCCACTAGGTCCCATTTCCCAAAGATCTTGTCACCACCATATTGATGTCTCAGGCTGAATTCCTGGCTACATGTGACTTTGAGGGACAATGTGGATCCAAATTATAGTAATAGTTAAACTAAAGAATAGGACAAACTAGAAAAATATTTGGTGCAAACTTTTAATGTAGTAAGGATGTGTAGTAACATAAAAGAAAAAATAATAACTCTTATAGAAAACTGATACAAACTCTTGACCTGAAAAAATGCAAATAACTCTTAAGTGTAAGAAAAGATGCTCAACCCTAGGAATGATAAGTGAGAAGAAACTTAAGCCTCAATATCAGATTGGCAACATTTCAGGTCTGACAACAAGCAGTGTTGGCAAGCCCATGGAGAAATAAGTGCTTTTAGTTCATTTCTGGTGGAGCTGCAAAGAGTTGAACACAGTGGAGGGTAATTTGGCAAGATCTAGTAAAAATTATTTATGCACTTCCCCTTTGCCCTGGCAATTTACTTCTAGGAATATTTCCCAAAGATAGTCCTAAAAGAACTATAAAAAGATATATGCACAGAACGATTCATTATAGCACTCTTAATATTAGCAGAAAACTGAAAACAACCCAGATAAGACATTTCTAGAAGACAGATGGGTATGTCCATAAGTGGAGCACTACACAGCTATCTGCACAGAGAAGCGACCTCCAGATGGTACTGTTAAGTCATGGGAGGTGTGGAGAGGTACACACATCAATTTTATCTTTTATCCATGAGTGACAGACACATAGGCAGATTTTACACTTTTATTATTAGAGGGGCTAGGAAACAAGTAGCAAAGTTAGACTTTCTAAAGTTTATTTTTAATAAGTTTGCATTTAAAATCTTGACAATGTTTTACACTTTATGAACCCAAAATAAACTTCAAGGACAGTTCATTTCTAAAAACCACCAAAAATTTAAATGTGAAAAATTGTAACCCAAGTCCAGATATGTTTGGACATGTCCATAATCCCAGCACTTGAGAAGTACAGGCAGGGGGATCACCATGGTGTGGAGACTCGCCTATAATAATGGAAACTCTGAGTCAGCCAGGGCTATGTGAGGTTATCCTATTTCAATAATCCAAACCTTTTTAAAGAAGCAATCTCTAAAACAAAACTAAAGTGAAACAAATAGATGTAGTGATGTATCTGCTTGGTGACATCACCACCATCACAACTGACTTTCATTGTCCACAGGATATACTTGGGCCGAGGGAACCTCAGTTGAGGAATGGAATTGCTTCCATTATATTGGCCTATGGACATGTGTAAGGTCATTTTTTTGATTGCTAATTGGCATAGGAAACCAGACATTACTGTGATGTGTGCCTACCCTGGGCATGTAGGCCTGAACTGTATTAGAATGGTAGCTAAATGTGAGCCTAGGAGCAAGTGTTTTTTCCATGGATCTGCCTCAGTTCCTGCCTCTCATCCCTGCCTTGACTCCCCTTGATGACTTGAGAGAGTTAAGCTTAAATAAACCCTTTCTCCCCCTAAGATATTTTTGGTGACAATATTTGTCACCGCAACAGATAACAAAATGAGGCAGCCACACAGTAAGGAGCTATTCCAAGTGGCTCTAAAGCTCAGTGACCAGACTGCATGTCCTAATTCTATACACCAAGAAGAAAAGGAAACAAGGAAAAGAAGAGAAAATGAAGAACTGATAAAGGCAATTGTACTCCTTAAATTATTTTTGTTAACCTAATAAAATAATAATAATCTAGTGTATGTGCAATGTGGATTCAAGCAAATTCACGATAATGTTGTGTTATTAATAAAAAGATTTTTTGGTATGGTAGGAAATATTGAAGTAAGCATGGTATGGGTAAGTAAAACCCTGGCAGTCTTGAATCTGAACTCGAACTATTTCTAAAAACTTGTGATCTTTTTACCTCATCCATACACAAAGACCTAAAGATAATGGGCAAATTGAAAACAATGAATACCCATGGTGGCCAGATTATTATCCTGAATGCCATTTCAGGAGGAGGAGGAGGAGGAGGAGGAGGAGGAGGAGGAGGAGGAGGGGGAGGGGGAAGAGAGGAGCCAAATCAGGGTTTCTGGAAGAAAAGTCTAATTCCAGGCCCGGGGTGGGGATCTATAAAATAAGTCTGAAATTTTTCTATATGCCAAACTACAAAATGTCCCTATATAAGGCAATTTCTATTGTCGTGACAAACTCTTTGAGAAAATCAGCTTTAAAGAATGAAAGTTTGTTTTGATCAATGGCCTCGTAGCTTTCAGTCCATGACCACTTGGACCCACTGATGTTGGGCCTGTGGTAAGACAGGCAGAGAGTGTGTCGTGGAGCAATGCTGCTTATGACATGGCAATTAGGAAGCAAAGAGAAAGACAAGAAGGGACCAGAGCCCTAGTGTCCCACAAGCATCCCTCCCAATGACCTGATGTCCTCATGTGATTCTCCACTAGAGAATCACCTACTGTGACTTTGCCTTCATGCACCTTTGGTAGGCACGTCTAAACTATATGCTCTAAACCAGAACAGACCCAAACACAAGACCAGAGCCCTAGTGTCCCATAAGCATCCCTCCCAATGACCTGATGTCCTCATGTGATTCTCCACTAGAGAATCACCTACTGTGACTTTGCCACATGCACCTTTGGTAGGCATGTCTAAACTATATGCTCTAAACCAGAACAGACCCAAACACAAGTCCTGGAGTGATAAAAAAGAGCAAGCCAAATAATCTCCCCTTCAGTGAGAAGGGAGTGTCAGTAAGAACACAGCACACAACACAGTGGAGTCAAATGCCTTTGAATCCACGAGGGCATAATGATAGTTGTCATTTTCCATTTTTACTCCTTGGAAGACATCAGCTAACTGATTTATTTCAAACGCTAAGAAGCAATTGGATTTTATTCTGCCACTTCTAAGCCAATGACAGGTGAGGGAAAGGCTGACCTTTTAGCAACATCTCCAGTTAATGTACAGACTAGGGATAATGGAATCAGAATTTCACTAATTTGTAAAGCTGAATGAAATAATGGCTTGATACCATGGTGAGGGGCTGGCTGTTCAGGATCCAAGAAAGGATGGAATTGTTAAATTCTGTGAACATGTCATAATTTTTTTTAAAATGTAGAAATTTTTGTATTTAAAAATGTAGAAATTGTATTTAAAAATGTATTTAAAAATGAAGAACTTTTGTGTATATAAACACAAAACCAGTTTGAAGAAAATGAAACGAAATGTGAACCCAATCAAGCTTCATGAGCTGCTGCTTCTAAGGGAAGAGCGTTAAGTTAAAGAGGACTGAGAAGGCTTTAAAAAACCTAGTCTGTGAGAAACTTCACTGTAACTGTGTGTTCCTACAACAATAAAAAAATGACATTTTTAAAAGGCAACAGAGGACCTGGAGAGATGGCTCAGCAGTGAAGAGCACTTGCTGCTTTTGTAGAGAACCAGGTTCAGTTTCCAGCATCCACATGGTGCTCACAACCATCTGTAACTTCAGTCCAAGGGATCCAACATCCTCTCCCGGCCTTCACGGGCACTACATACAGTACATACAGACAATACACACACACACACACACACACACACACACACACACACATATATATATATATATATATATATATATATATATAAGAAAATACTAATATACACAAAATAAAAGTAAATAAATCTTTAGAAAAGCAACAGAAAAGGAACCTATAGAAATTAAAATAAATTCAGAACCTCATTGCAAAGGTATTAACCTTATTTGGATCCAAATTCAAACCTTAAAATTAGGCAAAAAGTAGAACAAGAACAAGACATATAAGGATATCTGCTAATATAAAGGAATTGTTATTGAGCTTATTCATGTGATGGTGACATGGTGATCAGGTTTAGAATGGAAGCCATGTCCTCTTGGAAATGCAGCATGAACTATACACTTGAATTCCTTAAACACAATCAACCCAGAATGCAAGGTAAAACTCTTTTATAGATGAAAACTCCTCTTAAGAGATCCCTCAAACTGTTTGAAAAGTACAGAGTCTACCATCCTTAAATAAACCTAACAGTTCTCCTTTTACTGTTGGAACAAATGAGCACTTCTTCTTCGTGCCAACTGAAATAAATGGCATGTATTTCAGGGACGAATTGTATTTAAAAATGTGTATTAGTAAATCCTAAAGTCACAAGCTGTGAGGGCACATAGCTGAGTTTATAAAAGTTGAGTGCATACAATGGTAAACAAAGAAATGGCCAGTTGGTATTGGATATAACTCCTCACATGACTGGAGTGAGAACACTTGGGGCAGGAGAGTGGCCAGTGAGGGGACCCAGGGGTATTTCAAAGACCCCCTAAGGAGCCACTCCAGGCAAGGGAACACTAGATGTGAAGGGCAGAGGGCACACAAGGGTCACAGCTCAAGCTGTGCAGATTGCTGGATGACATCCCTCCACTCATTTCTACACAAATTTCAGTGACTACTAAGAGCATAGCATTACTTCAGAGAATAGAGATAGGATGGTGAGCATGTTCCCGGTCTCCCTTACTCCCCCGCTGAGTATAAGGAAGAGAACAATTTAGGATAGGATTTCAGGAAGTGGTGATGGTGCCGATGAGCTTTGATGTAAAAACATAAAATGTTAAGAATAGAATTTGTGGCAGGTGACTGAGGCAGGAGATGTCACTAGAGGAGCCTGCATGGGGAGGCCCAGGGTAGTATGAGGAAACCAATAGTAACTTTCCATCTAGAACATGGATAACAGCCTCACACCCTAGGGATGACTCCAGTCCTAGACACCCTGTAGAGAGTTCTTGGTGCCCCTACAAGGATATTGGCAAGGATATTTACATTGGGCTTCTAGCTCAGGCAAGAATTTGATATTGGACTAGAACACGGAAGTAGGTTCAAGATGAATACAGCTGAGGAATGTGTTCTTTGTATCTTTAGCATCTTGTTAAGTCTGTGAATACAGTAATCATGGAAACTTTGTTTATGCCTTGTTTTTTCCTTGACTACTTTGTCTTTGGTCTAGAACTGACCCTATTCTTTGTATGTACCTAGAATGGTATAAAAGCAGACTGAGGCCGGGCGGTGGTGGCGCACGCCTTTAATCTCAGCACTTGGGAGGCAGAGGCAGGCGGATTTCTGAGTTCGAGGCCAGCCTGGTCTACAGAGTGAGTTCCAGGACAGCCAGGGCTACACAGAGAAACCCTGTCTCGAAAAAACAAACAAACAAACAAACAAACCAAAAACAAACAAACAAACAAACAAAAAGCAGACTGGAAAAAAAAAAGCCCACTTCCGCACTGGCTGGGGTCATGTTATAATATTGTCTAGTTGGCTTTTTCTTTTTAATCCTGACACCCTCCCTCAAGACCCTGTTGACTGACTGAGCTGGCTTGGCCAACACCCGAAAGAAACAGAGCATTCCAGTATTGATAGTGGGATACCAGAACACAGCAACAGTGCGAATGCAACCAGCAATCATCTAAACAAGGGTCAGGACAAGAGAGGATGAGCAGAGGGATACTCTGGGACAAGGACAGCTTTAACCCTTCATTGACTATTTGCTGAGTACCTACTATGTGCTAGGCACTGAGGGATGCTGTCTGGACCTCCTTCCTTCGGCTTAGATACCTTTTGCTGATTGCTATTGGTTAAAGAAGCTGAATACAGTATGTGATTCTTGGGTCCATCTATAGACTGGCTGACTCTGTTGCCAGTGCATGGATAGAGTATAGAACGGTTTTAAGAACCTGTCTCTGTAACTGGGAGGTGTAACTCGTTGGTAAAGGGCTTGCCTAGCTTCAAGCAAAATTGAAGAAGGAGCCTTCAGAAAGGGATGAGGACAAGAGGTTGCTGAAGCCCTGGTTACTCACTCACCAACTTGAGCGTGACAGAAGTTCCATAACAGTGTCACTCTCTTACACGCAGCCCTGATTTAGGACCTAAGTGAGCTACCACACAGGTGGGTAAAACACTGGTAGCCGAGGCTACCGCTTAAGAGTGTTTAAAATGCCTTTGGAACAAGAAGCTTCCTCTCTGTTGTCTCTCACCAGCTTTTGGATTCCATGCTGCCACTCTCCTGGCCTTGCTCAGGAGCACTGGCCTCAAGTATCTGAACTCTTAGTATATTTTAGTGGCCTCCCACCCCCCTGGATATTCTGGGGAAGATCAGCTAGAGTACACTCATTGGTTTACCATTTGTTTATCTCTCATGGTCTACATGTCCCACCTTAACTCATAGTAAGCAATGCTCTGAAGAGTTGGAGTTTGGGGTAGGTTACTATGTCATGGGGATGGATCACTGTCCTCATCAAGAAGGTCTCAGGGAGCTGGCTAACACCTTGCACCATGAAAGAATATGATGAGAAAGTATTGGTGTTGATAATGTTGTTGTTGATAAAGTATTGATATAAACCAAAGAACTGAATCTTCCAGAAACTGAATGTGCTGCTGCATTGCGTTTTAGCTCCACAACCCCCCAAATTGTTAGCAATACATTTCTCTTGTTTATAGGCTTCTTAGTCTGTGGTAGATTTTTATAGCAGCCCGAATTGACTAAGATATCCTATCAAAAGCCTGGTAGTGCTGAAAACTTTTTTCATGGAATATGTCATGACATGAATCTCTGTTATTTGTTTACCTATTTACCATCCACTGATCTGCTCATGTAGTCATTGAACTTACTGAGTATTCATACGTGCTTACCTTTGGACATACAACATGAATAACCTCTGTGCTTCTATACAGAGCTGTTCACTCAGTTTACCAAGAAATTCTTTCCTTAATCTGTCATAATAGTCTTTTGTTAATTAGTCTTTAACTGCCTCCCTTTCCTACCAAAAATGTCCATGCATCATTCATGGTTTTCTTCTCTAGTACAGCTTTTTGTTGTTTTTCAGGCAGGGTTTTCATGTAGCCCAGGCTAACCTCTAACTTGCTATGCAGTCAAGGAACTCCTGGTCCTCCATCTACCACCTCCCAAGTGCTAAGCAACCCTGTACTCAACTCTCCCATACAGTCGTAAGTCTAACAAGACAGTAGCTGTGCTCTGAGAGTGTTCTGAGCTCTGTCATGGGGTGACTACAGTCCACACCTTTGCATGACTGTAGACATGGACAGTCCTCTGTTCAGGAGAGAAGAGAAAGTCCCTCTCTGAGTGTGTTCGATTTTGATAGCCAGGACTCTCTGCCTCCTAGACAACCTCACTGGCCTGCGAGTGGCCTTTGAAAAATGAGATGCTTTGGGGGAAAAAAGCAAACCATGAACCAGTGAGATGGTCCAAAGGATTAGTGTTTGTTACCAACTGTGATGTTCTGAGTTCAATCCCTGTGACCCCATGGTAGAAGTATAGGTTGACTTCTGTAAGTAGTCCTCATGGTGTACAGTACCTGTATACCATGGTACATGATACATGCCTTATCACACATGTTTACAAATCTGCACACATATACATACACTGTAGCGAATGAATGGATGAATATTTAAAAGAAAAGTAAACTATAGCTCTGAACATCCTTACTATGGACACTTGCCTCTCACTGTTTCCTCAGCTACTGGAACTGTGCTGGAGAGACAAGACACAGAAAACAAGAAAGATTGAGTCTCAGAAGGAGATGGTGACTAGTGACCACTTAAAAACCAGGGGTGGCCATTTCATATTGTATGCCCAAGGTTCAAGTGCCCATTGCAGTCTGACTGGCTGTAGACCAGAAACTCCCATGTGTCGGTAAACAGAGACAGGGGTAAATGCAAGGTGTCTTACTTGTTAAATACATCAAACTTTCCTGTCTTAAGGAACTTTTAGGTCTGTGTTTAGGGATCTCAGCTCTGTAGCATCATTTCTCATATCTGAAACCCCATGGTTTCTATATGTGCCAAGGTTAGCCTATAGAAAATCACAAATGAAGACTATATGCTACCTTAGCTCTAATCTCACTTCTTCCTTTTCTCTTCTCCCTGTTGTGGTCCTTGCCTTTATCATCCCTGATGTTAGAACTCTCACAATGAGTCTGGCAAACTTACTCCTTCTAAAGTAGATAAGAATCTATGGAGTTAGCAGTGTTTTAAATCAATTACAATTTATGGTAAAGAAGTGGTAAAACACCAGTGAACATCTGGGTGTCAACATCTGGAAGTAAAGGTACAGGAGCAAATGCGTTGGATGCAAGCACGATGAATTGTTGTTGCTCTAAAACTTCCCCTATTCCTCCTCACTTCTGACCCCAGGAGCCTCACTTTCTGCTCCACACTTTAAAGAGCCAAGCATTTTACTCTGACTTTCAAGATCAGCAGGATTGTGGATGAAGAGCAACATTTCAGGCCCTTCTTCCTGAGGTTGTCAAGTTTCAAACAGAGTTCTCCTAACCTAAGAGATAAATATGTATCATAAACCCAGTGACTGTTCACTTGCCCAGGAAATGTAGGGTTGTATAATAATTGACATGGATAATTCAAGCCAGAGCAGTGTGATTTATTCTTGTTGGTTGGGAGGGTCCCAAGTTCATGAGGGACATGGTCAGTTCTGTGGCGATGGAGATAAGGAAGTTTGACTGGAAGTTTTCTCTGCTTTCCAATTGACTGACTCCTCTCACTTGCATCCTCTGCACCACTGCTCTACTAGACAATCAGACCTTTAGGCAAGGATTGGGTGGGACACCCTTGGATCCCAGGGCTTCCACATTACCTGGCACACATGAGATACAAAATAGTGCAATACAATGTTTGCAGAGGAGCAAACATGTTCCGCTCTGCATTGTTTGGGTCCAGCAACATACCCTTTGTGGATTCAATATAGATCACAGAAACCTTGAACAAAAACAACTATCACATCTTCACTAGCCTTGCCCAGGTGATGTACTGGATTCCAGACACATGCAGGAAGAAGGGTAGAGAGAAAGATGCTCTGATTTTAGATTTTCCGGTAATAGGTGAGAAACATAACCAAGAGTGTTTTGACATGTGTAGTTTGTCCAAGAGTTGATCAGAGTTCCAGGAATCTTCAGAGGAAGCTCCAGATGTGGTTATTTTAGCAAGAATTTCCTACAGTAGATAACTCGAGTTTAAAGTTGAACTGTTCTGCTATGACTATGCAGGAACCTGGGGCAGCACTTTATCCTATTCAAAATAACAGAACTCACCAACATTGAGATAGCCCCAGTCAAGCGAAGATATTAAAACACTTCTACCGGCCAAACACAACATGTAGCTTGAGTTCAGATTCCGTCAGCTGATACTGGAAACAAACATGAGTAGGCAGACAGACAGATGGACCACAATGTACAGTGTGTAGCATAGAAAGTTTGGGACCGCTCCAGCACTCTGCACATCAGCCAAGTGGTAGAAGATTTCAGCCTCTTATTGGAAGAGGTGGGATGCCTGCCCCTTGGGACATAGGGCTTGGCCCTTTGTTGCTGGAGCTGACTTCATTTCTCCCGGGAGCTGTTCCTCTTTCACCATGTAACCTTTGACCTCACCATAGCAGACTCCTCTAGAGTTTTCTAAAAGGTTCCATATCCAGGGCCCATGTATGGATTATTCTCCATCAACCTCAAACATAGTTTGGAGTTGGATGGCCTCTAGATATTCTAAGACAGGCAATGATGGTCATTCTTTTCTCCTCATAATTGGAAGCAGCAGGGAACTGGGAATGGAGAGAGAGAATTCCGTTCTGGAGAGGATTGGATGGAGCTTTGAGATACAATGAGAACAGCCATTGACAGGACTCTGTTCTGCAACAGACATTCTACTCCTCTTTATAAGGTAAATTAGACTCCCTTCATTTGGGAAAGAGGTTCCCAAGTCATTCAAACTGGAGAAAGTGATGTCACACGATGCAGCACACCAAGCCATCTCCACTCTCTAAATGCTGTGTCCCAGAGGAATTCTCCCTCAAGGTTTGGTTCTTTCAGTTCTTCAGGGCAGCTGAGCATGAACAAGTGATCCCTGGACAAGTTAGTGTGGGGATAGGTTCAGGTCCAGAGCATGAAGCTCTAGACGGTGAGCACACTCCCATCATCCTTCCTCTTCGTGGCATGGGCCTTGGCTCAGTGGGTAGATGATAAGAAGGATTCATGAAGAGACAGAGCTTCATCAAAGCTGTGATGAGTGCTGCCTTCTGCTCACTCAGAACTCCTTTAATCAGTCTTATAAATGTTTAAATTTTGTTTACTGTCCACTTTTTTGTTTACAACAGCATATCTATGCTATAGTTGGTTAGGTGGTCAACAGCACTTGCTGCTCTTCCAGAGGACCTGAATTCAGTTTCCAGATGCTATATGAGGCCTCTCACAAGCTCCTGATCACTCCATCCCCAAGGAATCTATGCCCTCTTCAGGCGTCCTGAGGATTCCTACACTACATGATATTTACTCATACAGACATACCCATGCTTGCACACATATACACAGATTCACAGAGAGAGACAGACACACAGGCACACAGATACATGGATACACACACACAACAAGAGACACAAAGAGAGAGAGAGACAGAGAAAGAAAGAGAGATGCAGAGACACATTGATACAGACAGTTAGACAGACAGACAGACAGACAGACAGACAGACAGCCACATGGATATACAGAGATAGAAAGAGAGATAGAGACAAAGACTGACAGACACATAGATGTGCATGCACACACAGACACACACATTTTAAAAATTAAAATAAATCCCCAAATATACTTGTCTGTATATTTGGAAGACAGTGGTTTTATTTGTTTTGTTTTGTTTTTGTTTGTTTATTTTGACTTGTTTTGTTTTGTTGGCTAGCTTTGCCTGTTGGACATTTTCTGAGACACTGTGTAGAGTGGGGAAGCTGACCTTTGGCAGAGGCAGTTTTACTCTGGTCCAACACTGTTTAAAGGACTCAAAAAGAACCAGGCTAGTCACTAAGGCCAGGCAGCAAAGTGAAGACTTACATAACAAACCGACTTCATCTCCTTATTTCTGCCTATCCTGAGAACTTTTCTGTCCTAATTATCTGTATACTTTAGCACACTCTTGATCCTACCAGTGGGTTTTTATTTCAATATCCTTAAAGTAGTTGCACTACAGAGCCACAGAACTATTTCCACTGTTGGCTGTAATAGGATTGTTAAAGTTTCCTAAGCAAGAAAATTAGCATTTTTCCCATAGTTTAAAAAAAAAAAACCCAACTCTTTTTAAAAATAAGAATTTACAGAAAATACTCATCTTATGCTTCTGATTTACTGCAACCTTTTTTTTCTGGCTCATTTTTAAAGAACTTGTTTACCCAGGGGCCTCTAGTGCAAGTTCATGTTACAAAATAGTTAAATTAGTTATACTTATGTTTGTAGTATTTTTATGTTTACTTACAGTTAAATTATATATCTAAATATAGTTAAATCATACAAATATGCTTAAATGAATTATAGAAGCCCCAAAATAAAACTCCCATGAAAGAGGGAAAAAAAACCCAGAAAAATGGTGTTTGAGTGCCTTCCCTCTCCGTAGGTCACAAAACAAGAACCAGAGCTGGCTAGAAGTACCTAGACACATCACTCTGGCTTTGAGCGAAAGCCAGTGGGAACAGGTGCCATGGAGATACTTAGCTGTGGGGTACTGTGGGTGAAGTAAAGGTTTACCCACATCTTGGGCCAAGATGTCTCTCAGTAAATATTTATTGAAAGCTGGAATCTCCCTGCGTTCACGTTAGCAATAACAAACTTCCTGCCTTCGGGCAGTACTTTGAATTGCCTCTGGATGCCACAAAGGACATGTAGAGTTCGGGGAGATGAGTTAATAAATAGTCCTTCTTACACAGAGCTCTTATCTTGACGTAAACTAATGCATCACTCTCAGCCTTTCAACAGTCTCCATTTCCTCTACATGCATGACCTTTGACATTCTCCATCTGAAATCCCTGGTTCCGTGGCTTGGCTGTGCTCAGTTGTGTGGCCATTTTCTGTAATAGTAGCCTATTGATCTTGGCTCCTTGGAGAGTGGCTAGCTTATCAGCTATTACACTGACAGTTATAGCCAACGGATTATTTGTAACAACTTTTTTTTTAAAAAAAAAAAAAAATGCAGTCCAAGTGGAGGAAAAGCTTCCTGTTTTATAAGCAGCCATCTTGAAAGAAGACTTAGGCATTACATTGAAACTTTTCACCCATGCTGGCCCGTCTTTCCTCAGTACAACCCTGGCCACACATGTCACACTCAGAGGTACTCACCCTACTGCAATACACCTTTTGCTATAAATCTTTGCATCCTGCTCTCTTTCTCCATGCTTTGTTAACATTAAAGAGACTGTACCTTTCTTCCTAGATGCAACCTCAGAAGCGACAGCTGTTCTTGGACTTCCCCAACACCAGGCTGATCCTAGGTAGACTGGCTGGTCCTAGGTAGTACTGGCTGGTCCTAGGTAGTACTGGCTGGTCCTAGGTAGTACTGGCTGGTCCTAGGTAGTGCTGGCTGGTCCTAGGTAGTACTGGCTGGTCCTATGTAGTGCTGGCTGGTCCTAGGTAGTACTGGCTGGTCCTAGGTAGTACTGGCTGGTCCTAGGTAGTACTGGTGGTCCTAGGTAGTGCTGGCTGGTCCTAGGTAGTACTGGCTGGTCCTAGGTAGTGCTGGCTGGTCCTAGGCAGTACTGGCTGGTCCTAGGTAGTACTGGCTGATGAAAAGGATTGCTTACTTCCCATTTAATTTCTTTAAAATGGACCGGGTTGAGAGTGTTACTTTGAGGAAATCAACGAATGCCAATAAGCACACTTTCTTTCCCCAAAGAGCTCATTGTTTATGCAAGAGAATACACCCCATGGTTAGATTGCTAGGATGACTATGTATGCCTTTGCAGGTGCAGCTAGCTCATCTAAGCAACCCCTTTAGCCCTCATGTTTTCCCTACTAAAGGAAGCTCTCTGCTTCTGTTTCAGTTCCAGTCTGGGTTTTTTTTTTTTTTTTTTTTTTGGTGGGAGAGAAAACCATCTCTTGCTTTCAACACTGCAGACAGCAAATGGTCCTTTGAAAAGACGCTTCTGAGAGCCATGCGTTGAAGCGCTATCACGGAACCACTGTGAGATGGCCAGGGCGGAGCAGGCCCTTGTAAGTCTTACTTACCCTACCTCGGAAACTCAGTAACTGAACTGCTGCCTTTTCCAAGGCCCGGTGTTAGAACATTGATGGCACTGTGACAAATAACTTAGAGGATGAATTTTTATTCTGGCTCCCGGGTTCAGAAGGTTCCATTCCTTCATGTCAGGGTGAGCTTGGCAGAGAAGACAGTCACAGTGGCAAGAGTATGTCGTAGAGACTGTTCACATCCTGGCAGGTTGAGGATTCAGCAGACATTAACGTGCTTCCTCCTGATAGGACATGTCTCCTAAGGTTTTCAGAATCTCCCAAAATAGTGTTACCAGCAGAGAGAGAGGGTCAGGCATTCGAAACAAGTGCCTGAGGAGGTCATTTCAAATTTGAACCAAACGATTCCCCAAGATTCATCGAGACCATTCCATCTTTTAAGATGAAGGGTTTCAAGTTGGTATTTTGTTTCTAGCTTTACTTCCTCGGTTAATGGTTGCAACCAAGAATGGACTGTGTCTGTGAACTGGAGGTGAGGTAGCTGTCAGAAAGGTCCAGCAACGATTTTGGGGAACTCAGTCATTGACTGAATAACAGGACAGATGTCAAATGTCAGCAAGTGATGCTCCAGATGGTCATCAACATACGTTCATATTTTATATGAGGAATCGGGACTAATCTCCAGACAGGGAACTGGTAGTAGATCCTAGAAACGTCTGTGCTACTGACAGCCTCTAACTAGACAAGCTCCTACCATGAGGAAGAGCATGGTTGTGAAGGCCTCTCTGGACTTTACCATATATTAACAATTGCAAAGTGAACTCTTAGTTTAAGTTGTAACTTGTTACTAAGTAACCTGACATCTTCAAAATCAGTAGAAAAATAAAGGAGGTGTCAAAATCAAGTGAGATTCTGTGTATTGTTGAAGATACTCATCAGGAAGAGTGGACGGATGCACCCATAAACAAACTCATCATCAGGGTGGGACAGCGATAGCTGCTGGAACTGGGACTTCTAATAGCAACGAAGCCCTGTGAGTAACCTTAGCCACAATGGTTGTTTATGTATTTCATTTATTCCATGTTCCTGAAAGTGCTTAGTCATGGAGTAGTGTCTCCCCATGGCTTGGTCTGTGGGGATATTTGCCTTCAGC
>JADRCD010187716.1:0-16032 GCA_019843815.1 Montemys delectorum
TTAACTACTTCAGTATTTTTTTTAAACATATATGTTTTGGATCTTCTGTTTGAATCTTTTTTTTTTTAATTTAAAGTTTAAAAGTCTTTGCCAAATCATGTTGTTTGCCTTTTATTTTCTTGTTCCAACTATTAGCTTAAAAGTAGGTAACTGTCAGTATGTTTGTTTTTGATTTCTTCCTGATGATGACACCAAGTCACTTTCCCCTGACAACTGGCCAGGATGGTGTTTCAGCCTGATGTTAGAGCCATGTCCATGTCCTGGCCGAACAGAATCTCATGTTGGATGGACACACCGAGATGACAGGTGGTGATGGAGTGTGGCCGCTTCTGGGTCCTCAAACCAGTCCCGCTGCTAAAATAGAAGGACCTTAGGCAGACTTAGAGACTTGCATAGCAGGCAGGAGCGGGAGCAGCTGTGGCTGGTGCTCTCTAGTGTTAGAGCTCTGATGTTGTCCCCAGTAGCACATCTGCTAACTCCACCCTTACTAGAGTTCTCAGGTGGCCAGTCAGTTGGGAGTTCTTAGACCTTCGCAGCACTTATTCTTGCAGTTTCTGAGCAGGCTTGGTATTGGGATTTCTCAGATCTTGACAATAGCCAGTGTTAACTCCTGGCCTTGGGTGTCCAAGATTCTTGGCTCTAAAAGCTTGACAACTTTCTGGAACTCGAGTCACCAAGGCCTGTTTGCCCTGAGTCAAACTAAAACCATGAAGTAAGAGTGTGTATGTGTGTGTGTAAGCATCTTTTCCCCTTTTGAGTGTGCTATGTCTGAAACATGAAACATGGATATGTGTCTTTTTTTTGTTTGTTTTTTTTTGAGACAGGGCTTCTCTGTAGCCCTGGCTGTCCTGGAGCTCTCCCTTACCCAGCTTCCTTTTCCTCTCCTTGTGAGAGTTGGGCATAGCCTATTCTGTCAGGTCTTTATCTGACTCGTCACTGTGTCTGCCACTCAATTAGACATCACTTTCAAATATGGGTGTATCCTTCTACAAACTAACTTTACCCTCATTGTTTGTGATTAAAGGTGTGTACTAAGGGTGTGTCTGTGTTCCAGTCAGAGTTATAAAAGGTGTATGCTAAGGGCTGAGCCACGTAGCTAAAAACAGGCTTTTTTGGTAAATACCACAGTCTCGGGCTTAACAGTGTGATCAAATTCCCTGCAGCAGTAACTGGGGCAGCCCAGTGGTTGCAGGTCAGGCCAGTGTGTGTTGGAGGGTTGTGGGCACTCTGCAGAGGTGAAAAGGCAGTACCCACCCAGCCCTTCTCCAGGTAAAGGAGCAGGTTGGCCCAGGCATCTGATCTGAAGACTGGAGAGACACCAGTTTGAGTAGGCCATGTCAAAATCGTGTGTGGGTGCTTTGCCTACATGTATATCTGTGTGCCATGTGTATGCCTGGCATCAATGGAGGCTAGAAGAGGGCGTGGGACAATTTTAAGCCGTCATGTGGGTGCTGAGGATCAAACCCAGGTCCTCTGGAAGAGCAGTTAACTCAGAGTGCTTAAGTGTGATACATCTCTCAAGCCCCAGGTAGTGTTCCCTGGCACACGCCACACACACACAGGTTTGTTGGGGGCTGTTGACATCATGGTGCTAGGTATTTTCATTTGTATGGGGCCCAGGTAGAAGAGTTAAACTCTTGCCTTACTCTGGTGTGTCCAGTAAGTTCTTGGGCCCTGTTTCCCTGATAATGACATGTACACTTAATGTACATGTCCAGATTCACCCCACTAAATTTATAAGGTGGTGGCACCCTTTCTACTCCCAGAAGTAAGTCATTTGTAAGTGTGTCCCACATGGTAATGCTGGACAGATGCGGCTATCCAATATAGGCACACAGTCCTCTCTTCAAAATGAAGTCCCAAGGAGGTTCAGCAGGTAAACAGACTTGCTGTCAAACCTGGGATCAACCTGAGTGTGGCCCCAGGATCTACACGGTAGAAGTAGAGAACTGACTCTTGTGAATTGTCCTCTGACTTTCACATACCATGGCTCATGTGCTCCCGATCCCATACATTCATACACTAAATGATAAAAAATGGCTTCCATGGGGTCCTGGAGAGATGCTCAGTGATTAAGAACACCGACTGTTCTTCCAGAGGTCCTGAGTTCAATTCCCAGCAACCACATGGTGGTTCACAACCATCTGTAATGGGATCTGACGCCCTCTGCTGGCCCTCTAGTGTACATGCAGATAGAGTAGTCATACATAAAATAAATCTTTAAAAAAAAAAATGATTTCCCTAAAGTCATAGAGAGGCATAGTTTGAAAAATAACTGTTTTATACAATAGAGTTACTGAGAGCAGGGCACAGGCCGATAGCAACACTCCTGGAGCCCAAGGCCAGATGGGGAGGGCATTTTCACTGCTAGCATGTTATTTCCTATTGTGAGCTGGAGCTGAGGAAGACAAAAGATTGGAGAGATGGCTTAGCTCTTAAAAGTGCTTGTTGCTTTCCCAGAGGACCCAGGTTCTGTTCCCAGCATCCACATGGTGGCTTACAACCATCCATACCCCAGTTCCAGGGGCTCCAAAGACTTCAGCAGGTCAGACACGGGCATGTATGTAGTACACAAACACACACACACACTTTTAAAAAAAGATTTTATTTTTACGTAGGTGTATGCATGTGTTTATGTGCACATAAGTGTGAGTGCCCATTGAGGCCAGAAGAGGGTACTGAGCACACTGGAGCTAGTATTATAGGTGGTTGTGAGTCACCTGATGTGGTTTCTAGGATCTGAAATTGGGTCTTCTAGAAGAGCAGCAAATACTCTTAGCCACTGACCTATCTCATTGGTCTAAGGAAGACAATTTTTTAAGTACAAATCCTAATGCACCAGGCATCTTCATGCATCTTCTAGAAATCTGAAGTTTGACTTCCTCTTGAAAGTTTATGGAGAATTACTAATGATTATCTGCAGGGAAGTAATACAACCAGCAGGAGATGTTGGTGAGAGAAACAATGTAGGACACTTAGCAAAAGCCAGACTTGGTGTTAGAGAAGGGTTAAATGAGCTGGTAGAGAGGGTCTGTGATATTTACCTCCCAAGCTGAAGCCAGAAAGGAGTGAGAATAATGTAGCTCAGGGCTTGTCTGGCCAGAGGCGAGCTAGAATTTGAGTGCAGGTCTCATTTGTACTGTTGTACCTTCCTTGTAGAAAAACCCAGCCTAGGAACCAGAGAGATTGGCTTCCTGCAACAAAGTAGCATCCATCAGAGCTAAAGGGCAGGACCTCCAGAACTCCAGATGTTGGAGGTGGATACATATGATTGCAGATAGGAGGGAACCAATCAAAGGGATGTAGGGTGAGAACTGGAGACCATACTTGACTGACATCGAGTACTTGTTAGACACCTACCCAAATCTGCCACCACTTACTAACTGAGCAAACCTCCCAGATAGGTGATAGAAATTTTCAAAGAAAAATTGAGATGAAATTCACCAGTGATTAAAAACTGACATTAAAGGTCGGGTGTCCTTGCTCTCAGGAGGCAAAGGTAGGCAGATCTTTGTGAGTTTGAGGCCAGTCTGGTCTATAAAGTGAGCCCAGGACAGCCAGGGCTCTGTTACACAGAGAAATCCTGTCTCAAAAAAAAAAAAAAAAAAATTAAAAATAAGAAATTTAAAATGATTTAATTACTGTTGTAGGAGTGTGTGGTATGTATATGAGTGCATATATGCTACAACACCTCATGGAGGCCACAGGCAATATTTCAGGAGTATTCCCTTCTTTTGTTGGATTATTGAGCTCAAGTCTTAGGGCTTTCACTTTTACCTGACCATCTCACCAGCCTCAAACGAAGAAATTTTTTTTTTTCTTTCGCGACAGGGTTTCTCTGTGTAGCCTTGGCTGTCCTGGAACTTACTCTGTAGACCAGGCTGGCCTCGAACTCAGAAATCCGCCTGCCTCTGCCTCCCAAGTGCTGGGGTTAAAGGGGTGTGCCACCACTGCCTGGCCAAACGAAGAATTTTTAAGTGTACAACTCAGGGACATGTAGTCAGAAAATCTTCAGTGATATACAATTGCCATTTCTGCCACCAAACTTCAGTCTACTTTGCTTATGCTGGACATTTCATGGAAATGTACATAATTCCATTCAACACATGGCCTATTTGTGTCAGGTTTCTTTCATTAGCACAATATTTTCAAACTCCACCCACAAAACAGTGTATAAGAACCATCCATGATGGACTACTCATAGTCCTCTACAACATAAACCAAAGTAAAACCATTCCTTTTTTTTTCTGTATAATAATTTCTTTAGATCATTTTATTTGATTCAATGCACACTAAAAATATTCACTTCTTTGACAATTATGTCAAATAGTTTCTGAGGAGATCCACAGTTTGAACTGCTTTGAATTTTTTGAGAGACAAATGATTTGCCACACATGCTGATACCTGAAATATTTCTGATGCTGAATTCTACTTTGGTCACTTTATATTCTACTGTGTCCATACAGAAGTAGGACCACAACTCTTAATCCATTGGAGAGGCGCACACAGTCTAGAGCACAATTGATCTGAGCATCACAACGAAGAGGAGAAAAATAAAACCAGAGAGAGTAGATCTCTCTGCTTCAGGTTCTGCACCTGTCATCAGGTAGTAAGGAAGGTTGGGTTTTCCCAGTTACCATTCAAATGGGGATTGGCTCATTTTCAGGATTTACTTAAAGGTCTCTTCTACGTCATTTAAAGCCCCCAGTCCATGCACGTGTCCCACTTGGTGGACAGATGAGTAATCTAACCCCACCGGGTTTATTTCAATATTTTGATATTTCAATAATCTGCTTCTGAAGATTTTTTTGAGACGTCTGTTCTCTATTAAAATAAGATAGAACCTCAAAATATGAATGTGAACATTAGAAATAGACAGTATATATTACAAATCCATTCTTGATAGGAACATTAGTAAGAATACACATTAGCTTAAAAAACAGGCTCAGCAAATGTTGCTGATCTGCCAGAAGTCTGAGCTCACTATTTACGAATAAGACAAAGTGAAATATAGAAAATTGTACACATTTGGTGGCTGACAGATTTCTGTTTACCAACAGCGGTCTACTGGAAACTGGTGTGAAGAAGCCTGCGTTAAAATTGTCATCTTCTCAATCTAATTTACCCAAACAGAAAATTCTGGAATAAATGTTCTGCCTTTCCAGGAAATAACTAACCGCGTGATCAGATGATCTGACCAGCGAGGGTAACTGTTGAGAAGGGCTTTCTGGAAGTGACTTCCATAAATGTGTATGATCCACTACTAAAAGCTATCATTTTAGTACACCACTGCAGTTGACTAAATGATCAATGAAACCCATTCTTTTGTAAGCTCTTTTAGTCATGGTAGTTTATCACAGCAACAGAAAAATAATGAATACATCCCTCAACCTCTTTTATGCATTCATTCTGTCAACCTGCTTATTGAGCACCTGCCTGTACTGTATAATTCTGCTTTCCCAGGGTCCTCCGAGGGCTCTTTGCACCATGAGGAAGATATTTCATCAGGAGCAAATTAGATCTGACATCCTAATGGCCCAGTCCCTAACTTTCTACTACCAGCTCCCTGTGAAAACCCTGATACTGGTGGGGGGATGGCTTACCAAGCTCGGACTTAGAGAAATGGGATAGAAACTGTCCCGCAGTCCCAGAGTCTCCCTGTGTTGCCCTGGCTGTCCCGAAACTCTCTCTGTAGACAAGGCTGGCCTCAAACTCAGAGATCTGCCTGTCTCTGTCCTCAGAATGCTGGGATTAAATGCACACACAACCACCGTCCAGCTGAGACTGCTCCATTTTAAAGTATTATCTATTTTTGAAATAAATGAGACATTGGGTATTTCCTGGGGCAACATTTCCGAAGCTGATTCCCAAGGCTGCAGAAGTTCTTTGAAGGGTTTATAGTAGAGAAGCGTGTTCTTTTTTCTTCGATTCCCACAACCCCTACTTTCTCTGTTAACACACTGATTTTGCCTCTTAGTCTAGTTAGGTGATGTCAGCAAACTTAACCCATTTCCTGGAAACACAACATCTTTCCATCTTTACTTCCCTCCCAGGCTCTGCTCTCTGTTGATCCTCCTGAGACTTTCTAAGACCCTTCTGGGTGCTCTGCAGTCAATGCTACCTGCTTGCTTAATAGAAAAATGATGTTGGACAAGGGAAGAGGAGCCAGTAACCATGTCTCCCTGGAATTTAGATGCTGGTGAGGATAGGGTGCTACAGGGAGGAAGATGGGTATGGCAAGCTTTGCTAACACTGCCGGGGAAGGCCCAGCAAAGAATAGGCTGCCCTTTCCTGCTACTACATGGATCTTAAGTATAATAATAGTATAGAATAATAATATAGTTATATATAATATGGTTGTTATATAATATAATAATAGTATAATAATAAAGCTATTGTTATTATTATTTTGGAAAAGGGTCTCACTAAGTAGCCCTGGATGGCCTGAAAGTCCCTATGCCGGCCTCAAACTCACAGAGATCCGCCTGCCTCTCTCACAGATACTAGACAAATAGAGACTGCCACCATGCCTCATTTTTATAAATTCATTTATATTTTCCCTGTCAATTTTGTTGAGTTTTTCGGTAGGTGGGGGTTCAAGAGAGGCAGAGACCATCTTTCAGGCAAAGGGTTTATTAGCGACTGCTTCGGAGCAGCGGGGTCTGTTAAGCAAGCAGGTAGCATCGACTGCAGAGCACCCAGAAGGGTCTTAGAAAGTCTCAGGAGGGTCAGTGGAGAGCAGAGCCTGCGAGGAAGGATGGAAGGATGTAGTGTCTTCAGGAAATGGGTTAAGTTTGCTGACATCACCTAACTAAACTAAGAGGCACTGTTTTCCATTTCGGGCTGAGGCAGGTGTTTGAAGAGTCCCGAGGACATTCCTGGGAAAAGGACATTTGTAACAACAGAGCCTAGTTGGTACGTCATATGACAGAAGTCTCTACCCTTCTTTATTTAGGGTGTTGCTATCTGGACTGACCGATGCAATCTGACAATTTTCAGCCTGTTTCATTACAACCCCGTCCTCGCTCTAGAATACCCCAATGTCCAGTTGGCTACTTTTTGCATTCAGATGAATCGCTGATCTTTTAGAGCTCTCTCTGTGTCTCTCTGCCTCTGTCTCTCCCTCTCTCTCTCTCTCCCTCCCCTTCCGATTCCATTTACTTTGGCTTCTGTTTTGTTTTTGCCTTCTGACCCTGTAAACTCTTAAATCCTCAGAAGCATCCAAGCTGAGCTGCCCGGGTATTCATTTAGTCTTGCTCTGGGTTGGTGGGCTGCTTGCCTGTTTTGTTTGGGTTGGGTCACTTGGGGCTTGGGGAAGAGCGGGTAGTGGTAGTTCTGGAAGCAGACTACCCACGAGTGAAAGTGGTTAGTTTTAGGGCACACCGTTCTGCTGAAGGGGCTAGAGGCAAAAAGCTCGAGGGTCTGCACAGTGAAGCTTGTTCCCCATCGGACGGATCCTCCCCGTCGTGGCGGACCCACAGCAAACGGACAAAGGAGACCATCTGCAAAAGGTAATCCGGGAATGCACTCCGCCAGGAGAAACGCCCTAGTGACGAAATGCTATATTTGCAAGTCTTTCCCAAGATGCTTAGCAAAAATCAGCGGTTTCAAGTCTTGATGGCTAACAGTCACCAAACGTATTAATGAACGAATATTTCCAGAGTTTTATATATGACTATAATGTTTATATTACAATCTAAATTACACACATACACATCCTCCATCCCTTCCCATCGGAAAAATACCATAACCATAAAATGATAAGGTCGTTGGGCTTTAATTAATTCACAGAGAACCTGTGGTTTCTGGCTGGTCCGAAGGTAGTGAGTTATCTCAATTGATTGTTCACAGTCAGTTACAGATTGAACTCCTGTTCTACACTTTCCCCCCTTCTCACTACTGCACTTGACTAGTCTTTTTTTGAAACTTTATCTTCTGCAAATAATTTTCCAAATCTTATAATCTGTACAAATCAAATGGCAATGTTTATGGTATCATTGAGGAGTAGTACAGAAAAATACTCCATGATTATTCCCCTCTAAGACAAATAAGTAATAAATAAAAAGGGTTTGTTGAAACCAATCACAGGCCAAAACTAATGAACAATGCTTGAATCATTTAGGAAAAGTAAAGAGCAAAATAAAAAGCTTTGTAGACATTTAGGAATTTTAAAGTAATATCAGTAGGATTAAAGACTGATATTTAGTAAGACTTAATAAAAAACATTAAGAGATATTTAAAGATGATAATCGTGTCATGTTTTAAAATAGAACTGTAAAAATACATGTCTCAGAGAGGAAGCTTTTTTGCAGGAAATCAAGTCCAAGAGTCTGAAAATATAGAAAAATGTGAAAGAAGGCCAAGTTCCTTGTGGGGAACCAAGGGAAGCCTCAGAGAAACAGTTGCAGACCTGAGTTGCACCCAGAGGCCTTTGGCAACCTTGAGAAAGCTGGAAGCAGGCCCCTGTATAATAAGATTGTGGAATTGTCTCTGCTGAGGTAGAGAAAGAAAAGTACGCAGACATTCGAAGGGAGAGGAGCCCCTCACCCTTGATTGCCTTCGAAGCCTCTTGCTAACTAAGATTTCAGCACAATTAACAACTGTTCTAGGCCCTTCTCCCTCCCAACTGTAAACATGCAATTTTCTAGGGAATCTTATCAGAAAAGATTTTCCCTTTACAGGGAAAAGTTGTGTACTAAATGCTAAATGGTTCTGGTCTTTAGCAGATTACAATTTTATTGCTAGAGCTACCTTATTATCTTACTTATCAAAAGATAGAGAAAAGTAAACAAAAAAGGTTTCTTAGCAAACTTTTCAAGTGTAATTTAAGAGAAATCAAAATGGTCTGTGTGTGGCTAATTCTAAGAAGATTTGAGACCCTTCCCCCCCCTCCCCCCCAGCAGCTCTTGCCTACACTGGAGTTTGTCTTTTTGGTTTTTTTGTTTGTTTGTTTCATTTTTTACTGAGCATCTCTCTCTCTAACACTTGTGGTTAACGTCTGTATTAAAAGATCCTTAATAAAACCTCCAGCTGTGATTCATACTGACTTAACCTGAAATTTGTTTCTTCGTTGAAGCCACAAATCCTAGTTTGACTTGAATTTCAGCTCCTAAAAGATTCAGGGAACTCTTTGATACAGTCTTAAATGATACCATCTAGGGGTCTTGATCGGGTCCATCTTCTCTGCCAGTTAAAGGATGAAAAAGCAGGAAAATCTGAAATGCAACAGGTAGCCCCCGAGAAATCTGAAGCGTCCCGGACAGAATCAGCAGTTGAAGGAAGGCGTTCATTGGGGTGAAGAAACGCGCCTGCAAAGCCAACACTCAGTGAAAAGGACCCTTGCAAAACAGAAGGCCTCAGAAAGCCGACCATGCAGGCTCTTCTTGAGGCCTGAAGGTTTTAAAGTCGGAAGGATCTTCCTCCCCCACTAGAGGGTTGGTCAGTTTGAAGATAAGATGAAGATAAGATGGTTAATTGGTCTGCAACTGTAACCAGATCTGGCTGGCCTTGAACGTGCTGAGCCAGTCCATCAGCAGGGGGCCTGCCTGTCAGAAACAAAAACTGCCAGACTTTTACTTCAAGTCAGGAGGTTGAGCAAGAAGCTGGCCATCTTGGAAACTTGCCCCCTTTGGTATCTAGCCACCGTCCCTCTTCCTTTCTGCCTGTCTACCCAGTCGTCTGTCTAACTCCTACTCTCACCCTCAGGCTGCTCAAAATGACATCCTGGAACTGTATGTTTGCATATTGCTGACGGTGGGACCGCTACACAAGTGTATTTAACAAAAGTAGCTCAGAGAGCGCCATGGCTCTCCCCTAGAATCATAGCACCTGGAGACTGGATTAGAGAAGGAGAAAGGAGAGTCAGTTTAAACACACACACACACACACACACACACACACACACACACACACACACCCCTGCCAACCTGACCTCCATCACCTCCACATTCACACAGAGGAAGGAGAACTTCTGTAAATTGTATACACACAACACGTTCATGCTAAATAGAAGAAAAAATGTGAATGATAAGAGAGTCTGCTGGACTTTCCACGCGTTTGTTTCTTCCTCTTTCGTATGCTTGAAAGGATACATACACCTGGACTAAGTAAGAGACTATGAGTTAAACAGACTTCCGAGTAAGCAGGTAGATGGGGTATGGGACCATGGCTAGGTAATAAAGGTGGTGAATTTCCAAGATGGCTGACTTTTCCCTCATCCTCCTAAGACAAAAGCCTGACAACCTAAAGCAAAGGCCTTTCGAGCACTTGCCTTCCACCAGCAGCATTCCTGAGGATGCATCATATCTTTCAACTAATAAACCAAAATTAAGTCTTCAGAGACTAATAAAACAAAACCACCCCCAAACCCAAACAAACAAACAAACAAACAAGCAAACAAACCAAGACCTTCTGCTTCAAGTCCTCCGTCTGCTTTGCTGGAGATTTTTTTCTATGTATGTCTGATGTGTGTTTGTGGTTTCTTACCCTTAATAAACCCCTTTCTTCAACTGTTCATTTTGTCTGCTGCTGTCTGAGGTGTTTGAGATTTCTCTGATATTACCTGTGGGGGTCAAAGATTTTTTTCCTGCCTTTTAATTCTCTAACCAGTAGAACAACCCCGCCCCCACCCCAGCCTGTATCAAAAGAAAAGCTGGTTGATGGTTGTATGATTACAAATAACTAACAAACAAACGCGATCATGAGAAAATAAGGGTACCAACTAAAGTTAGAAAAATCTTTACAACTATATTGTTCTTTATCAGCTACAGAATATCTTCATGTTACTTCTATAATCTAATAGTATTTGCAATCTAGTGAGGTTAGTAGGACAAATGAGAAACTATGATTCTGAGAGACCACACTGGTAGCTCATGATCTGTAACAACCTCTTCTTCAATAGCACTTGGTTTTTCGAGACAGAATTTCTCTGTATAGCCCTGGCTGTCCTGGAATTCACTCTGTAGACCAGGCTGGCCTCGAGCTCAGAAATCCGCCTGCCTCTGCCTCCCAAGTGTTGGGATTAAAGGCGTGCGTCACCACTACCTGGCTTCAGTAGCACTTTTTACTGCTGGTTGGTGTGTGTGTGTGTGTGTGTGTGTGTGTGTGTGTGTGTGTAAAGTTAGAGGGGTCACTAAGAAATTAAAAGCAATGAAATTTTCAGGTGCTGATGTTAGGATAAAGTGGCGAAAGGGTATCTTTGGCAGTCCAAGTCCAAGAGATCACGCTATACAACAGATCTAACACAACCGGATAATTGAAGGAAGAGTGAGAGCGAAAGCCTGTCTCCATGTGGGGACATGAGAGAAGGCAGGGTTGTGGGGAAGACAGAGAAAGACAAAGACAAAGACAAAGAGAGACACTTGGGGTGGGAGAGACCTGCTTAGGAAAAAGCGCATCTTCTAGGACAGTGGAAACTCCTTGCACTTGGCAGGCAGCAGGTGATGCTGCCCTTGAGTAGTTAAACGGAGAGTTGTCAAAGTGCCTAATTTATAACAGTTGCAAGTGCATAATCCCTTTAGACTTGATAACAAATTAGATGATGATGTCTGTAAAGCAGTGAGTGGCCACTGCAATATTATCCAGTCCCCCTCAAATACAATATTCTAATTCTGAAAAGTAAAGAGTTTTGTGTTGATTTAATTGATTGGATAATTTATGTGAATATAACTTTCTAGTACTAGGTAAAAGCGCCGGCATCTGATAGGTGTTTTCTGTGTTCTCACAGAGCAGCTGCTGGAAAGACAAAAGGTAGATGGATTGTGTGTGCTTGAGTGGTAAAAGAAAGAGAACCCTCTGCTTCGAGCTCCTTTAATAGAGTCATTAGCAATTCAAGGAGATAGAGGTCTCAAAATCTAAACACCTAGGACTCCTCCTAATACACAACACTTTCACACTGAGGATTAAGATTCCAACGCACAAAGGCAAGGTTCACATTCAGACCACAGCACCAGCAGAGTGTGAATTTCAGGAAATAGTAGTACATTTAGTATAATTATGTCCCTAATGTTGCATAGTAGATATCCTGCTATTGTTGCATACGAAGTAGCTTGAAACAAGAATTCTGATCTGCAAAACCCAGTCATTTCAGAACAGAAGCAGAATTTTCTTTTGGTATCACAATGTTTACATTTTAAGAGAAACGCTTGGAGAAGCCAAGGTTAAGAACCAGAGTCCGAGAAATAAATAAGGAAACCACAGTTTCCCCACCACTCAGAAAGGAGAATCATCTCTAGGTTAACAGCCTTGCACGTTTCCTCCCTCATCTTCTAAACTTTGCTTCAAAGTAGACTTATGGAAAAGATGCACCGATTTCCTATGTGGAGTGAAAGCAAACCCATATGCATATAACTTTACGTCCTTCAAATCTTGCTTTTTCCATTACGGTTTGCTCTGTTTTGCTCTCTCTTTGACACTGGGGACAGGGAGGTGAATGAATATGGGTCATTTTGACACATAAACCTAAGGCTTTCAGTAAACAGAAGGATCTGACACAAATAAAGGGATTTTCCCTTTCAACGTGGTAGGTGATGTGCTTATAATTAGTCAATTATGCTGGTAGAAGGTGATGTTATAATTATTTCTTAAAGTGATTAAAAAATGTTTGGTTGTCCACGGACAGGAAGGAGTTGGTGTTAATAGCTCATTCAACAAAAGGCTGGTCAAGTGAAGCAGTGGGAGTGGAGAAGGAACAAAGAAATCTGTAACTGGTTGTGATCAATTAGTTGTAAACACCACTACTCTCGGACCAACCGAAAGATACGTCTGTAGTCATAGATATATAACGTTTATAATATTGACCCTTTAAAAGTCATGGTGGGTTAAGAGAGCAAGTTGTTAAAAATATGTTTGCGTATTCCAAATATGAACCTCACATGTAAAGACAAAAACACAGAAAAATATTTAATTTATAAGAAAAATCTATTTACAATTCAATGAACTTACAGGGCTTCCGGATAACGTCTGGCTCAAAGCATGCTGGGTAATATGTATGCAAAATAGCACCTCTCCCTTCCCCCCGCCCCCCAGCTACAATTGCAGGAATCCTGAGAGTATTAGAAATGGTGAAATAAGAAAGTAAATTTTAAATCAAGAGGAGACTGAGTTTATGACGACCGAGAAACGCATTTTCTTGAGAATGAGAGAAACAGAATCAGCATGGAAGCTTGGAAGTTACCGGCTTTGGTCAACTTAACAGTACAGGGGACGAAAATAAATTGGAGGACAAAGCTTCTCACACAGCTGAAATAAGAACTCTACTAGGGGAGAAAACGTACGAATCTTCTGGCTGTTTCCTTCAGAAGACATCAATGTTTAACAAACAATAAAAAATAAACAACAATGAAAACCAGACAATGATTTATAAAGCACAAAACTTTGACAAACATTTTCCTAAAGTTATTGATATGATGATGTCTGGAATAGTAGTACTATTACTTAGAGAAGTACTATTCTAAAGAAAGGTCAGGAGCCAGCAAATGGCTCAGCAATTAAAGGACAAGTAGTGGAGCACAGCAAGCAGAGTGCCAACACCAAGATACCAACGGTGGAGAAAAAAGTAACTAACTTCCAGTCCTCTAACTACATACTGATATAGGCTGAAAGATAGACATAGAAACAACACACTCGCCACACACACACACACACACACACACACACACACTCACTCACACACACACTACTTAACTTAAAAGGAATACAAGTAAGTTAGTATTCACATAAAAACTAAGTAAGGGACTGCAGAGATGGCTCAGTAGGTAAGAACACTGACCTACCAGAGGCCCTAAGTTCAATTTCCACCTCTTCTGGTGTGTCTGAAGACAGCTACAGTGTACTGATATAAATAAATAAGTACTAAAACAAATTAAACAAAGGAGGAAGTAAGGATTTTGTGGACATGTTTAATCCAGACACTGCTGTACATATAGAGAACCAGGAGGAGGGGAAAAAATGTCATAACGACCTTATTTCCTCATTTCTCTTGACTTTATGTTTTTTTTTTCATTCCAATTTTCTTAAATTTCCATTTTTACTGGTGTTGGGGTCCAGCCTCGGATTTTTTTTTTTTTTTTTCAGAGCTGAGGACGGAACCTAGGGCCTTGTGCTTGCTAGGCAAGTGCTCTACCACTGAGCTAAATCCCCAACCCCAGGATCGGAGTTCTCAACTGGAAGCAGGGATATCTGAAAGGCGCATAAGAAATATACACAGACTACTTTTTGGGTACAAACCGACAGGCAGTTCTTCAAGGCTTAAAGTTTCTCTCTCTCTCTCTCTCTCTCTCTCTCTCTCTCTCTCTCTCTCAGCTGCAGACATTCTGCTTTTCTCCTGTGCACTCTGCTTTTCTTGAACTCTCACATTCTCACACACATCTCACACGCACTATGCACTCTCTTTTCACTCACACACACACTCTCCATACACACCTCAGAGTCTTACCTCACTCAGTCTTCACATGCTCTCTACATTCACCTCATATATTCTCTCACTCGCTAGCCTTTCTCTTGCCCTAGTCTTTCATTGATACTTCAAAAGCAGGTTAAAAAAAAAAAAAAGGACATTGTATAATCATTGCCAAATCAAATTCAAAAGAATAACCACGTCCCACAAAGAATCAAGAATTACTATTGTTCCCCAAAGTTTCAAGCTTTTCCTATTTCCAGGCCTTTGGCCAGAATAATAATAATGGCAAACTTTAAACTTTAACTTTGACTTATATTTCAGAGCTCAGAGCTCAGCTAAGCTCTAATGATAAATGACATGGGCAAAGCTGCCAGGTAGTGGCCAGAAAGAATCAAATTAACCTTTAATTCAATAGTTCCGCTAGCTTTCTGCTTCTGGACATTGCACACAATGACGCTCCTGAGAGTCCCAGTGTTTTAACTTAGTTTTACTAGTATATAATCTTATGTATTCTGTAATTTCTTATCCAGAAACTACTCTCAAATGTTGTGCAAAACTTATTTCATAATTTCAATAGTTTTTTTTCTTTCTTGGGGTCCCAATGTTGGTTCTAATTCATTTTCTAACAATTTCTTCAAGCTTTCTTTGCAAGTCAAGCATTAATCTGGAACTACCATTGTGCAGTTATTACATTGTTTCCAAGATGAGAACACACATCATTCACCTTGGCCATTAAGACAGCGCTGTGCTGTGCCCCGTGCCTCAATTTTTCTTTCTTCCCTTTTTTTTTTTTTTTTTTTTTTTGAGACAGGGTTTCTCAGTGTAGCCCTGGCTGTCCTAGAGCTCACTCTGTAGACCAGGCTGGCCTGGAACTCAGTAATCCACCTACCTCAGCCTCCCAAGTACTGGGATTAAATGGGTGCGCCACTACCGCCCAGCTCCATGCCTCAATTTTTAATTGTTTAAGAATGATTAAATCTGTCTCTGTTCTGTCTGTTTGTCTTTGTTCGGTCTGTCTGTTTCTGTGTATGTGTGCATTTTTGCTCTCGAGTATGTGCATGTGTGTGCCTGCGAGTGCGGGCGTCTGGTGGTGTCCCTCGCTGTCTCTCTGGAAGGGACTTTCTCTCCTGGTTCCTGACTTTCCTTGAACTTTTGATTCCTTTTCTTGCCAAAATGGTCCTAGCCCAGTTCCGTCCAAGACTCTTCAGTCTAGAAGTCTGTGGTTGAGGGTGAGCTGAAATGGAGGAGTTGAGCAGAGAAAGTCATGGTGGCAGGGAGGTGGCAGGCAGAAGAAGGGGCTCCCTCCGGGTGTGCTTCTGTCAAAATCCAGGTTGGATCCGGTTGGGAAGAAGCCCTTGAGAACTGTCAGGGAGGGCTTGAGGTCCGGTAGGGTGGAGGGCCGCCGGAGACAGAGGCCTGCGAGCGTTCGGAGTTTGGGTTTTGGTCTTGCGGGGCAGGGAGGAAAGGCCAAGCTCGCCGAGCAAGGCGTCTTGCTGCGGGGCTTTGCTGGACGGTGCAGGGCGGTGCGGTGCGGGGCGGGTGCTTCCTCTGAGCATTCCCCGAGAGAGTGGTGAGCAAGGTGAGCGCGCGGAGGGCGACGGGGCACCAAGAGGAGGAGGAGGAGGAGGAGGAGG
>JADRCD010187719.1:1890-26961 GCA_019843815.1 Montemys delectorum
TGAGAGAGAGAGAGAGAGAGAGAGAGAGAGAGAGAGAGAGAGAGAGAAAGAGAGAGACAGAGAGAGAGAGATAGGGAATTTGGAGGTGAGGGATATTTCTACATTTTGGATAGAGTTATGAGTTTATAAATGTTTTCTCTGTTAAAATGTATAGTAATGCACATTTAAGAAGTCGATTTTATAGCTTATGTTTAAAAAACAATGACTCATAAGGGAAAAAGTAAATGGGAAGCATGAAGTGCATTTAATAGATAAGGAAAAAGAAAACTAAACTTTTTGCCTGTATAAAATAGAACTTTCTTATATACAGCTGTCATCTGTTGCCTAATAAATATTGTTAGAGTCTAAATGATGGCTTGTAAAATAGGCTTGGAAGTAAACAATATTTGATATGTCCTAGGTGTTCAACAAAAACATAATCAGAGACAGGGTGTCATATACTCTTTTAAATACCCCATGAAAAGTCATGGTTTAGAGACAAAAGAACACTCAGCTATTTCCATAGTAACTCAAGATGATGTCAGGATTTTAAAAATGAAATTGTGATAATGAAATTTCAGGGTGACTGAGGAATTGTTAAAAGTGGACCTGTGCAGAAGTTAGAAGCAGCCTCTTTGCCTGGTAAGTGAGTATACTAGTTAGGAAAGGAGTATTGGCATTTGAATAGTGTTTTTGTTTAAACATTTTTGAAATGCCTAATATCAATGAATATTAATTATCAGAAAGCCTAACAAAAAAGACTACATGAATTATTCTGTATGCTCCTCACAGGAACTCTTGGAAAGAACTAAATTATATTCCCCAATTTAGAGTAAAGAAATGCGGCCAACAAGAATAATGTGTCTAATATTTGTCCTTAGGAAATGTAGAAACAGGATTTGAACCTGTTTCTAGCTCCTGCCCACTAAATGCTGGATCTCTATCGTGATGTTCATTAAACATTGCCAGATGGAATAAAAATAAAATGTTTCCAGTGTCCAATACATCCCATTTTAAAAGCCTTTAAAGCAGCTTCTCTTTTCTGGGCATAGCCTTGGCAGTGCACTTTGGGTGACCCCTGCCCCTTGCAACTACGCATGGACTAAGGCCTTTCCACTGCCTGCCAGCAGAACGTGACCTTGGCAGCTTGAGGTGCCTCTGAGATTCCTGAGTGCTAAAGGTCATACTTTACCTGAGGAAACCAAACCATCGAATCCATCTTTGCCATGCCTCTCCTCCTGGCAGTAGCCATGTCTCAAGGTAGATTGTGAGGTAATGATTCCACAGCAGGGTTACTGTGCTAATTTTGATGTCTACACACCTTTTAGATAGACTTCTTTTATTTTGTGTCAGAGCAGTTTGCTCCCACATCTGTCTGTGCATCCTTTGTATCTGGTAGTGACCTGGAGGTCAGATTAGAGCCTCAGATCACCTAGAACTGGAGTTTCTGAAGGTTGTGAGCCATCTCTGCAGCCCCTGATATACTTTTTACAATTTTTATGTTTTACTGTTGCTAAAATTGCATAAGTTGTCCAACATAATGTCTTCTGTGCCTTTAATGACCCCCATTTGCTTGCAAGAATTTTGGTGGCAAACATTATAAATTATATGAGATTTTTGTTATGAAATATTTTTGTTGGAACAAAAACAAGATTTGAATTTCCCTGTACAATTGCTGAAAAAACACAGGTCCGTTGAAAATGAATTCTATGTATCTAAGTGTTCATATGGTGTAGTCTTTTTAATTCAGAAAAACTTAATAATAAATTTGATATTGAACTGCCAGTGAGTGGGGTTTTAGAGAACAGCATATGTTCACAGTGACTCCATATTGTTTATACCAAATCTTTCTCTCTGGCATCGGCAGTGTTTCTGAGATCCAACTTCCATATAGCGAGCATATATCCGCTTAAATCAATGTTTTCTAGTCCGCGTGCCATTCACATTTTTAGCCTGGCCAATGCTTTGTGGCAGGGTGCTGGCCCACAGTATAGACTGCTCAGCAGCTTCCCTGGCCTCCATCCACCACCTGCCTATAGCATCAACCCTCCTTTCTGGGATGATTAACAAATGCTTCCAGAAAATGCCATAAGGATCCTGAGAAAAAGAACCATCTTCATATGGGAGGCACTGACAAGATTTTCTTAGGCTTATGAAGAACAAACTCCAGATACATAGTGGGTACAAAATTAAACTCATTTCCTTTCAGATCTTCTCTGGCAGATTGGCTGAACTGCGTATCTGAGGCAAATATTACCTCTCTCTTTAGATAAGAGTGAAACTCTCCTATATATTAGTTTTCTCACCTATAAAATAAGTATTGACTATTATAGGATTTCTGTAAAGATTAAATGATCTAATATATATAGAATGCTTTGACAATTGTGGGCTTAACCAATCTTTGCCATGATACAATAATTCTACTAAGTGTTAATGATATTCATAATATAGAAAATTCTTGATAAAAGAAGTGCAGATAATTAAACATATTAACAAGTCACTGTAAACACATAAGAGTTGAATTTCACTATAAATAAAAATGTGAAGTCAATTCATGATATACTGTTTAAAATATTAAAATATGAAATATTAAATATAATATTGAAAAGAATGGAAAATAGACTAATTTATTATTGGTGGAAAGAGTGAATGATCAAATTCTTTCGGGAAGATCATTAATGCATGATTTAAAGCTAGAAAGCATTTATAGACTTTCACAGAACAGATCTAGCTCTTAAATTTATCCTGAGGGAGTCATGTACTAAAAAAATTAATAAAAAAATCCATATATTATACTGTTGTCACTGGTTTTTACAATGACAAAATTAGAAGCAACCTAAAATCTCAGCAATAGTGAGTATATGAAATAACTCATAGTATATTGATACTGCATATTGTGTAAACATCATATTTTCAGAGGACACTTAACAATTTGGGAGAGTGTTCTGGCCTTGATAGTTCTTGCTTAAACATGTATCTCTCACTTTGAAGATGCAGATGTGAAGGAGCATACATGTATGGTAAGATACCCTATGTGTGTGGGAACATGCATGAATGGCAAAATACCCATCAATATTATACTTGAAAGATCCTACCTTTTTATATGATCATTTAGTCTGTAGGCTTCCATGTGCCCCTAACCCTCATACCTTGATTTTCATACATTACATGTAGAATAATAATCTTTATTTTGGTATTAAATGAAAGATATGTCAAGGGGCAAAGACCAAGGATCTCATCTCCTCACTGTACTACCCCAATCTCTTAGGGTTTTATCAACAGACTTTGATCTCTGCACACTTGATCTTTGATCCAGAAATTTGTTTCCAGCTGGAATCTTCTTCTTCTCTTTTGCTTTTTATCTAGACCACGGTAAACTATTTCCTGCCCCAGGAGGCAGTTTGTAGCATCACCACTTTCAAAGTGTACACCTTACCACTCTGAGTCCTATGGTGCCATATGAAGACCCATACATTCATTCATTCATACTTCTGTCTCTTCTGCCACTTATTTATTAGGATTATGTGAGTTGAGCTACTGCATTCTATATGCTATATTGGTCCTACATATTATCTTAATGAATGAAATATCAAATTTTTCTGTTCTATTTAGGTCTTATGAGGATGAGGGAGTATTTCTTTTAAAAGAAGCTTTAAATTAAATTAGCCTTAACATATTTTTTTCATGCACCTCAAAGCAGCAAGTGAACCAACAATAGTAATATCTGAAAAAATATTTTACGTATAAGGATCAACATAAATAAAAGTCCAGACCTTTCTTAGTACCACATCCTTGCAGGGCTTGGGTCTCAAGAACCTAACTAAGGGCAGTAAAGGAATGAAGAAATGACAGACAGACAGACACACAGACACACAGACAGACACACAAACAGACACGGAAAAGATGGCATTGAGTAAAGAAGGCTTTTTGATGGAGAAACCACAGAATCCTAAAAGCTCAGCATGTTTATTATTTAGAGCTGAACAAGGAGGCACGGTTATTATATGCAGCTGAAAAGGAAGTGTGTTATTACATGCAAATAAACAAGGAAGAAAGGTTTGTGGTGTACAGCTAAACAAGGGTACACCTTTAGCTGATCTCAGTAGGAGCTGTCTCCATAAGAGAACAGTTGTCAAACCATAAACATGTAGGGTAGAAAGCTACAAGAGACATTTTCTGCATGTACTGCACACTGACCAAAGGGAGTCTTTGCCATCCTTTTGAGTCTTACCCCTGAAGGATGACATGGGTTTGAGGCCTCAGGGTCTTTCAGATGACCATATTCATGTTAATAGCATGCATTCACTTGGAACTCCATTCACTTAGGGATTCCTACAATTTAGTATATGCCAGAAAGAGAAAATGAGCTGCTGAAGCCAGAGTCCACAGAACAGCACGAGAAATGAGACTCGAGGAACATCCAGGATCCCCAGATTTCAATCTAAGTACAATTTGAAGCATATGAGTGCAGTAATCTTATCGATTCTGTTCAAGATAAACAGACTTTCTTATTTCTACTCTGTGAAGAAGGAATTTCAAAGGTAAATGTCAGAATAAGACAATCAGATCTATGACAATAGTCTAGCTGAGGGATGCTGGTGGCTTGGATGTAGGTGACACATTGGTTATTCAATTTGAGAGGTAACTTGAGAGTCAGAATATGATAGATTTTACTTACCGATATGTGAAATTTGGATGAAGGGCATTTAGAAATGAAAAGATGTTTTGGGCTCTGTTTGCTGTCAGATATCAAGTAGATAGCAGTATAAAGATTTTGAGGGCACAGGATCTAAGAGAATGGGAGGACTGAGGTGTGCATCTAGGCATCCTCTACATTAAGTCTTGAAGTTATGCTATGGCTATAACTACCTGGCTGGTGACACAGTCTGTGAAGAAATCGGGCCAGACATCTGATCTCTAGGATGTGCCTCCATTTAGAGAATGAAAAGAGAGTCTACTTACTGATTGTTAGTAGATCCCAAGAGAATGGGATAGTAAACCAGGGAGAGTTCAAGAATAAGGTTCCCTAATAGCCACCTCTGTTATAGCAATGATTCAATTGCTTAGCATGTTTTCATTTACATATCTGTTTATTCTATCAAGTCTATGACTCTCAAGTGAGGGTGATCTCACCTTCAAAGCAGTGTCTGGAGAAATGTTTTGTTGGTATCACTGGGGAGGTAGCAGTGATAGGGAATCTAGTGGGTAGACAGGCAATGAAAATCACCACCCTGTACATTTTCTGGCAAAGGGTGCTAGGGTATGTTTTATAGCCTGGATAGACACACAATAGCACAGCCCAAGGCAGTTTCTAGTTTCAACAGTAGCTTTCTTCATCCCTTCCATCGTATCATATCTTGGCACAACTGGGATTTTGGAGGCTAATATCACAGAAATCAACAATCTTGTAAGAATCAGTGAGAAATGTCTAGAGGTGTAGACTTGTAAGCATATAAACATTCCAGTCTTTTATATTTGACAACTGAAGAAAGTGAACCAATAGAGTATCTCTCTTGTCTTATTGCTGTAGTAAAATGGCTGAAATACTAATGAGGCCATAAAGGAGAACATTAGAACTATTACCCTAGAGTTCAGGTCCTCGTGTCTATTGATATTGAGATACTTCCTATCTCAAACACTACACAGAACCTCATCAAACTGTGAGACTATGAGATGGGCAATTCCCAGTAAGTGTCTTGTGTCCATTTACTGAGGGAATATCAGCAAATGTAATAAATACAATGTGAGTGAATGAAAGAGTCACCTGCCTTCCAGGTGAAGCAGAAAAGAGTGAATTCTCTGACTCACCAAGTCTCTCCATACGTGCAATGCAAAGTAAGGTAAGGCTGGGTTGACAAAGCCTGGATTTCTTACTCCTTTAGCTTGTAGGTCTCTGGGCTGGGAGTTTCTGAGTTTAGTATTTGAAATTTAGCTTATAGTCTGAGACATTAGCTTATTTTTCAAAGGCCACAAAATATCTAGTCTCACTCGTACATGTTGACAAAACTGTAATATTATTTTTGAGTGAGTATATGAAGCGGAATGATTTGAGTACCTTCTACTTCTTAGCTGCTTTCCTTCCTATCTTTTCTGGGAAGCACCACACACCCTCACCCAGTGACTCCTTAGAGACTGCGAAGAGAAGTTTTCCTTAGACCTAGTCATTCTATTGCATTTAAGAGAAAATTAAATCCCTTCAGTGTAAGAATAAGATTTCAGGAAAATCACTGACAGAAGAATTCCAGGTACAGTGGGAAAAGTTAACTTCTGCCAAGGAATCAACCACCTTTATGTTCCCCTGATGTCTGCCTCTTGGTTTTTTCAACTGTGACCTTCTAATAAAATCTCTCCTTGTTCTGAGGATTAGGCAAGGTAGACAGAAGTACCTGACACAAAAGACATATTTGAGAAGCCTCACCTCGCCTTTCCATTTCACTCTTTCTGGATCAGTATTTTTCTGTTTCCTCAGCCTCTTAGTGCTCTCTTAGATTTTCATGGCCAGGATGAAGCCTATATAGAGCATTGCCACTTAAAGGACAAGTGTTTAGTTTGTTCCCACTTCGTGTTGTATGCTACTTTGTTAATGATAAAGGATGGTAGTTCATCAGTAGGTCAGACAGATCCATGAATCAGAGTTGAAGAATTGCTGAGTCACTGTGGGCCTAGTCTCCTCACCTGGCCATGTTCACAGCAACTTTTCTATCCAGTATGTGGCTATAGCTGGTGTTAGCTACTTTGTGAGTTCTTTCTTCCACTCTTCACCACTCTTTTTCCACCTTTTCAACCCTTTAACACTAGATAGGAGAGAAAAAAGGATAGAAAAGGAAGGGAGCAACGTTATCATTGGACTACTTCCTGATTGGGGTGGTGAGGTCATTGGGACAAGTTTCATCTTTACTGTTCTCCTTCTTCTCCTTTTTTTATTCTCCTTGTTCTTCCTCTTCTTCCTTCTCCTCCCTCTCCCCTCCTTCACCTTCTTCTTTGCACAAAACTACTTTATAAACTACAACCAACAACAACCAACAGCAAACAATCAACAACTAAACTCTACTTCACCTTTCGGGGTCTAGCATTTATACTCCCTCTGAAAACTCTCCAGAATTCCCAACAACATAAAATTGCAGAAGCTACCTGCCGCTGGCAAAAATCATACCCTTGCTAGAGCATGAGGCATATCTTAGTCAGTTGCTGTGGACAATCTGAAGCAGTCCCACATTCCATAGCTGGGATTAAAATGGAAACATTCTTATAATATTTCTTTGTTTTTTTTTTTAAAGAGAATAAAATGTAAAACTATGAGTATCTTCTGGACTTGCTAAACAATGATAGATAGCATTCTTAAGAGTTTGAGAGCATAGTTGCCATACATTATCATAGTCAATAAAGCTAACTTTTTACAATAGTTTTAATCTTGACCAACCATATTACTAGAGCTGCTAACATGTAGTACTCTATTCTAATCTGCCTGACTTGCCTTTTCTAATCAGTTTTAATGCATGAGTCCTATTCACAGTTGTGCACTTCTCTGCACATTTCTTTCTCTGACCTGTTCAGCTTTGCAAATGGTGGATTCTAGCAAATATCACCTCTAGGCTCTTTCCTAGGTTTTTGTCAGGGTCAACTAATTTAAAACAATAGGAGAAGCTTAGAGTGTGTTTGCAGATGTTCTTCAGCTGGCCACAGACCCGTTCATAGTACTCTATCCAGGACATCTCTTGCATCATGGTCTCAGCATCTATACTGGCTCTATATCCTTTAACTGAGTACATTTTCTCCATTCTCCAAAATCTATTCTCATAGCTCTGGCTTGGTAGGCAGTGAAGATGGTCCATTGGGTAGCCTACCAGGTATTTTAGTCCATCCTGATGGTCTCAGTATCTGTGCTCTATTATATTGCACTCTCTCCTAGTCTAGAGGTAATAGAACCTGTCTAGACTCCCTTGCTTCCATTGTTTTCTGTGTATTCAACCAATTCCTATCTAGGCAAGGCTGCTGTTTATTATATTCTTCAAGGGTAGCCTATGAGGTTTTTCCCCTGACTTCCCTGTAGAACAGTGACAGATATGATTTTTGTTTGTAAACTGGTATTCATTAGCAGAATGGCAGGCCACAAGTCTTAACTTTATAAGATACTTAGGAAAAACAGAGCGGCTTGACCTTCAATTATACACATGAAATTATGCTATGATAGAATTGTTATCGTTTTGTTACAAAGAACTAATAAAATATAAAACATTTTAATGAGGTAATGCTACATATAATAAGGAAGTTAGTTTGGTTTTCAGTAAATAAAAATTATAGTTGAATGTCAAAAACTACTAAAAGGAAAACTATTGGTTATTATTCTACCAATTATAAAGAAGATAAGATAGTCTAGAGGTTATAATTCTATTAATATAAAAGCAGAATAATATATGAGATGTATATGTTATTTATTTATAATAATGTATGCTATATAGATCTATATAATGAATATATACCAATAAGCACAATAACCAAATGTATATACACCATTATGTTCATCACAGGGCATTGAAGTCAAATGTCTCTTGTTCATTGTTGTGTCATAAAGAAAATAATTTTCTGATCTTTAATACAGTGATGTCTGCTCTTATCAGCATATTATATAAAATATATGCCATTTCTTCATTTTCTTTTGTACCTAGACATATGAAAGATGTTGAGCATTTGGCTGGAATTATCAAACAATTCTCTGTGATGATTCTGATTAAAATTGTGTATGAATTTTTTTCAGGCTATGACTAATGTGAAAGTTTATACTCCTGATTTAATATTTTCATATATTTTATTCAAGGGCATCAAGTAGTTATATAACAAATGCATGTAAGACAAACATATAAATTACAAATAAAGTACATTTATGATCATGAAAAGGGAAAAAAGGTCAGATTTTCTTTGCTTTGAACCATCAAGATATTTAAAAGTAGATTCACCTATACCGTGTGTACTTCTATGAGGTACAATTTCACATGTGTGTTCTGGATTGCAGGTTTCTAGACTCACCTAATTTGCAGACTGCACAGTGACCAAAACTTAGTGCATCAAAAGGAGAAAAAACAAAGGGGGAAAATAAAAAGTAAAATATACTACAAACTTAAAGAAAGCAGACTGCTGAGCACAGAGAAACGGCAGAGACAGTTGCTCTTTGTGCAGCAACTGCTCAAGCTTATGGAAGGCTTCTAAGAAAGAGAATGTGATGGCCAAGGTGGCTGCATGTTCTCAGGCACAATGTACCGCTTCCCACACTGCTATATTCTTGACCTTCTTATTTTGGAATGTGGCTCTACCTGTAGGCAAGGCATTCTTCAATTGCCACGTCATGCATTTTCTTTACCACAGTAGATACCCTGAGCCATATTTACTTTCCCATGTTGAGATTTAGTTCTACTCTAAGAAGCTTTTTAAAAATGGGTTGTTTAGAGAGATATTCAATAGCAACCCTGGAAGAGTGAGCTGTTCTGGGCATGGAAGTGTGTGTAATGTGCGGAGCTATCATCCAGGCGAGAATGTGACTCTCTCAGATGACATTCTCTCAGCAGAAATTGTGACTATGTAGAAGCTTAAAAGCCAATTCCCAATCCAAGTGTCCTGGAAGCAAGTTAAAGTCAAGATTGGCTGAATTAACTTTTTGAACTTTTCATCTTCTCTTTCACTTCTGAACTAGAGCCTTTGGACCAAGTGCTGTGAGTGCAGCTGTGTGTGTGTGTGTGTGTGTGTGTGTGTGTGTGTGTGTGCGCCTGTGCAGTCCCATTCGCGCATGCATGCACACACACTGTGTAAACCATTGTGTGTTTTGGCATGGCCCATACCAGCAGCCAGCAGGAAGCCTCCAGGGTTGGGAAGGCTTTCATCCTCTGTTACACCCTCACAACCTTCCTGTTTTACGATAATGCTGAAACCCAATGCTCCTGCTCCTTTTAACTCAGAACTGTGCTTATTTGCCTGTGGCCTGTTTTATTGTAAAATAAAATATCTTAAGAATCCTATGTTTAGGGGATACTTTGTTTCCTAAGAACAGTATGGTTGTCTTAAAGGCTAAATGACTATGCTTTAATGATGTGTAAAAATTCAGTAAAAAATAAATGATAGCAATTTTGTTTTAAGAAGAAACTTTTAAAGGCACTTCATGCTGGAGACTTCAAAAACTACAATCAAACAATTGAGAACAAGCTGTTCTGTGAGAACTTTTTTTTCTTTTTTTTTTTTTTTCTGCACTTTCCACAGTGAGCCCAGTCTTAATCTTCAAAAGTATATATGCTTTGGTTCCAGGTGGCCACTGGTTGGGGCATTTGAATTACAGTTATTTAAAAAGAAGTCTTCACAGATTTTAACTGTCTCTAAGAATTTTCCCCACTGTGGCACAGGACAGAAGGAAGCCGATTCACTGTGTCTGCCAACGTCAATGGTTAGATAGGTGAATACTCTTGGTTTTGCTTCTCCAGCTGGCAGCTGCAGGCTCATCATTTCCTAGCGGTGCTTGGGATGATGTATGATAAGTAGTGACAAGAGAGTCACTGATGAGCTCTGTACACACTGTACTTGCTTCGTAGATCACACCAATTTTCCTGTTAAGCCCCCAAGTGAGGCTCACTGTGAGTTTGTATTACAGACAACATCTGTGTGTGCTTGGGGCACAAAGAGTAACAGATGTATGAATGACTCTCTCTGTCTTCAAGGGACTTTGGACTCGTGCTGGCATTTCTGCTAAGATTGTCTTCCACTGGCTTCACCTTTTCCTTTCCCTCCTAACTTGTATTAAATCCTCAGGATAAGCCCTACTGTTAGAATTTCTTAGACCTTCATGAACTTTCTTTCCTGACTAGGTAGGATAATACCTAACTTTGTTCTTGTAAATCCCTGAGTGTATATTATTATGTCCATATCCAGTTGGGATAATCTTTTATGGGTCCAATTTGGCCGTTCTTCTTTACTGTATTGGCTAGTTTTGCACTTTCTGTGGCAGAGAACTTGACAGAATCAATATATGGGAGAAAAGACCGATTTGGGCTCATGGCTCTGGGTGTTTAAAAAGTTGTGACACCAATGATGTGCTGGAGCAGCTCTGTGTTCCTGAGAGTTTCTGGTGCCTTTTATAATCAGGAAACATAGGAATCTAGCTGAACATGTTGCTAGGTGTAACCCTCAATGGCCACCCCCAATGGACCACAACAATCAGCTAGACTCTGTCCTATATAGTCCACAATCACCAGTGACCCATCACCTGCAGCCTAAGTATTCAAACACAGGACACAGTAAGGGACATGTCACCTTCAAGTCATAGCACTTAACTACTTGAATTATGTATGTTGAACATACTCAACCAACTGAATTTAGTTTGGCAGATAAGTGGAGTGTGCTCATAAAGTTCTGTCATTCCATCGTTTCTTGACATCAAATTAAAATGGTGTTCAAAGTCTCTAAGTTTAACATTGTTCATTTTCTCAAAACTTTCTCATGCTCTGTTGCTGGAAATATAATTTGGTCCAATGCTTTTGGAAAGTCATTTGGCAATAGGTATCAGGAGATTTACAAGTTCATGGCATTTTGATTCATTGATTCCATTTCTGGGAACTTCTCCTAAGGAAACAATTCTAATTATAGAAAATGCCTTATACACAGAAATCTCCCTTTCAGCACTGTTACTTGTGGCAAAGGACTGGGAAGTCTTCCACAAACCTGATACTAAAGTTGGAGACATTGGTAATTATTGACAAATGGTTCTAATGGTTAATTTGGGCAATTAAGTGGAAGTATGTGATAGTTATTTTATGGCCTTGGGATGAAATGTTGATGGTGGAGATTGTAGGCCCTAAAAACAATATAAAATAATTTGAATCCATAAAGTAACTAGAACACTATCTCATTCTATTATATGCACTTAGCTCATGTGTAAAGACATATTAGGGAAAAGGTCCATTTGTTGATACTCTTTTTACAACACAGTATGTAGGTATGATTCTGAAGGACACTTAAAATAATAAGCTGAAAAAATGATTGTTAGAAAAATTATGATTCAATTCATCATTTTGAGTCTATATCTTAGATTATTTCATGGAATTTATAGACAGAAGTTGAGATTTTTTGATAAGGTGGTAATGGTTGTGTTATAATACTAAAAATATCAGGATGAGAAATGTTGACCTCATTGTATGTAGAATTTAAATATGAATATTACATTAATTGTTTATATGTGGTGAAATTGTTCTCTTCTTTTTCTAGGTTTTTGTTTGTTTTCTATTATGAAAATTCAGTGGCTTTTTTATGTGTATTGGTCTTTTGCTTGCATGTATGTTTATGTGGGGATCTTGGATCTCCTGGAAATAGAGTTACAGATAGTTGTGAGCTGCATCTTAGGTTTTTACTAACAGTCATTCTTTCAGCTTATTATTTTAAGTGTCCTTCAGAATCACACCTACATACTGTGTTGTAAAAAAAAATGTATCAACAAATGGACCTTTTCCCTAATATGTCTTTACACATGAGCTAAGTGCATATAATAGAATGAGATAGTGTTCTAGTTACTTTATGTATTCAAATTATTTTATATTGTTTTTAGGGTCTACAATCTCCACTATCAACCTAAATGCTCTTAAATTTTGAGCCATCTCTCCAGCCCATACAGTGGATTTTTAATTAGCAAAAATATATATATCATCAAAAATTTTTATAGCCAAGTGTAGTATACTTCTGTAATATCTACATTTTGGAGGTGGCAGCAGGAGGATCTGAAGTTTGAGAGCAGCCTTGGCTTTAGAGTAAGTCTGAGGCCAGCCTATACTACTTGAAATCCTGAACACATATACAAATACATTTATAATATACATATATTTATACAGGTATAGTAGAACATGCTGTTATTCTAAACTAGCACTTGAAAGGTGAGGGATGAAGGATAAGGAATTCAAGATCATAAGGGACTATATAGGTAGTTTGAGCTCTTCGCAAACTATAGGATACCTAAGATCCTATCTCAAAAAAGAAAACAAAGAAAGAGAAGAGAAGAGGAGAGGAGAGGAGAGGAGAGGAGAGGAGAGGAGGGAAGGGGAGGGGAGGGGAGGAGAGGAGGAAAGGAGAGGGGAAGGGAGGAGGGGAGAGGAGGGGAGGGGAGGGGAGGGGAGGGGAGAGGAGAGAAGAGAAAAGGAGGGAATTGAGGGCAAATCTATTATAAAAGCTCCTCCTTCATATTCCCAAATTACAGGTTGTCCTTACAGGCTTGCAAAAAGTTTCTCCTTCAAATCATGACTGCATTTAAATAAAATTACTGTTCTGTGCTAGACTCCTAGGGTGGGGTCTTGTTATGTCTTCTGTAACTATTGTAAGTATGTTCGTGTTTCTTGTAGATAAAAACAGTACTTAGGATTTGTATGACTTCAGTGTAAAATTAGTGCTCTGTAGTTAGTGTTGTAACAGTACTGGGAGGCAGTTAGCCCTCTAGGAAGCATGAGGCAATGGAAAGCCCCGGAGGTAGGACTTTTAGAAAAGAGTAATATTCCACCTAAGAGATTGACTCACTGCATAAGTTACCAAGAGCGTAGTTTGCAGTAAAGTGAGGCCACAGCGCATTGCCAGTGCTGCTTGACACTGTCATGCATGTAACCTGAACGCAAGGTTATCTGCTATGCTATGACCCAGCATGAGACCCTTGACATCATGAGTGTAGACTTTCCAATTTCCCGAACCAAGGGCCAAAAGTAAGGCACCTGTGCTTTTCAAATCGCACAGACTTGGGTATTTTGTTATAGCAACACACAATAGGCAAAGGCAGGCAGATTCCTGGGCATTACTTTATATTAAACCATTCATTTGCTTTTATATTCTATGCTTATGTACTGAAATGAACTAGGGAATCATTGAAAAGAAATTTAAAGGCGAAAATATCCACAATTTCCTCTTCTTACTGTTGGGCTTACGGTGATTGTTTTGGCAGCATATGTATAGTAGAGGATTGCAAATTTGATCATCAGTAGGAAGAGAGGCCCTCAGCCCTGTGAAGGTCCTGTGCCCCAGTGTAGGGGAATGCCAGGGCCAATAAGTGGGAGAGGGTGGGGTGGCAGGCATGGGGAAGGGGGGGCAACAGGAGTTTGTTCTTGTTGTTTTTGTTTGTTTGTTTGTTTTTTGGAGGGGAAACTGGGAAAGGAGAAATTTACGTGTAAATAAAGAAAATACCTAATTTAAATAAAAAAACACCCCCCCAAAAAAAACAAAAAAACATTTAAATATTTAACAGCCATAGTGTGATCCTAATGACAGCTGTGTCATCAGAAATACTGAGTGGGCTAATGAGATAGCTCAGCAGGTATATACTCACAGTCAAGTCTGAAAAACTGTGTTCTAGCCCCAGGATCTACATTGTGAAAGGACAGAACCAATTCACACAACTTTATCTCTGATCTCTAAGTGCATGCCATGACGTATACCCCCTGTATACACATATCCATAAAAAAAAAAAAAGCCACGATAAACAAAGTCTAAAGCATTTTCCTGTCTAATCCTTGCTGGCTTTCCAGATGTTCTCTTGATCTTTAATTAGATTCCCTGATTTCTGCCTCATTCCAGCTTGGAAGTCAGCAGCCAAATTCCACATATGGAAAAATGTTTCCCTGGAAGTGAATTGAACATTTTAAAATTTACTGACACTTATGTTGATATTTAACTCAATAAAACTTCTGTTTCTCACTGTTTCCCCACACATTTTCATGTGTCTGTAAAATTTTGGTAATGCTTCACAATTCCATAGAAGAGGAGATGGATTTTGAATGGCTTTAAGGAAAGATGAGCTAAATGACTCATGGGAGTTACTAAATAAATGTAGTAATTATTGTCTAATTTCCTAGAAGCCTAGATAGTGTTTCTAAAACTTTGCTTTCTGTGTGGTAAATTAAGAGAAATGTTGGTATAGCTGTTGATCTCATGAAAAAAAAAATCAATCTGGTTGTGGTTCACTAAGAAGTCCACTTGACTAAAGAAGGATACCTAAGCAATCTATCGCATCTTTTTTTTTTTTAAGATGTATTTATTTATTTTATGTATGTAAGTACACTGTAGTTGTCTTCAGACACATCAGAAGAGGTTATTAGACCTCATTACAGATGGTTGTGACCAACCATGTGGTTGCTGGGATTTGAACTCAGTACCTTTGGAAGAGCAGTTGGTGCTCTTATCCGCTGAGCCATCTCACCAGCCCCCAATCTGTCCCATCTTAATAGAAGCTAAAGGAAAATGCTGTGCTCAGATTCCCAGCTACTTTAGCAAAAATATGATTACGGTTATTGTTTTAAGTAGAAGAAATTATTTTGCATTTCTGTGAGTTCAACATATTAGATCTATTCTCTGTGACACATTTATTTATAGTTTTTAAAGCAGATGTACATCAAAGGAGAGTCTATGAAAAATTTCAGATTCTTATCTTATGGCTTTGTGAACTTTAACACAATGGCGAGTGTTTCTTTATATCTGGCATGGATCTTCCTGGTATATTTTAAATTCTTCTCTTTCTAGATTCCATTTATTACATAGGTAAATATGTTCATTGTTTTGTTGGTAGCATCTATTTCATCTGCAATCCACTCAAGCACAGAACCAGCCCAATGTGACAGATGTGCAGACCACTCAGGAAAAGTGAATTTGGTCTTCAGAAGAAGTATCTTGAGGCACAGAGTGAGAAGGAGAGAGCCTGGCTTTCCCTTTTGTGCCTTATCCCATTGAAATGTTTTGCCATGAGCATGCTGTTACTTTGTAATTTAAAACAAGAATATAAAAGTTTTATTTATTCACATGCTAATTGTTGTTTTACTTTGGGCCTTTTGTATTTTAGGGGCATAGTAAATATTTAATTGCATTTCATCATTTAGTTACAATTATATTTCTTTTTATAAGTGAGCCCACCAGCTGCTGAACTTAAAAGAATGTAGCATTTATAAGTTTTTAACAATATCTATGAGACTAGAATAAACAAACCCCAGTGATATAACATTTTTAAAAGCTGTTTAAAGAATATTTGCTTGTTTGGTAGGCTTTGAGCTTCAAATACAGAAAGCATTTGCTTTCATTATAAATAGGGTCCCAGAGAGCTTCATGTCATCAATTATCCTTTCAGATTCATCATTATTTATAGTCACTCCTATGTTTTACATGGTTCACCTTAAGAATCTTCAGAAAACATGGCCATTTTTTTCTAGTCCAAAATCAAATAATCTCAGATTTCATTCTGATACCTTATTTCTGGTAATTGAGAGTGCTTTCACCGGCTGTGTAGGAACTGCAGAGGAAGGGGAGGAAGGGACAAGCAGAAGGTCCCAGGACTTTCATGCTGGCAGTGTGGTCTCAAAGCCAGGGACTAGGGCTCATTTCAATACATTTTAGAATTCTGACCTGAGATCTACGCTATACTCTATAGATAGAGAAGCTGGGGTTGTTTTTGCCTCAAGAGTAACTGTTTCATTCCCTTATCATGCAGTAAGATGGTACTCACATTTAATCTCTCTTTGAGCTATTATAATAATTATAATTTTCTGTGAATTGTGTGGGTTTGGTACAATGCTAAGAGCAAGCCAACTCTCATTCCTTTCACCTCTGTTTACTCAAATATAACTGTGGGAAAACTCAGACCCTCCTTGGGGGTTGAACTGAACGCTGTAGGCCTTGTTTTATCTCATTAAGATAATACAAATCTTCAACCTACATTGGCGTTAGATAATTTCAGAACAGTAATTCTCAGTGTAACAACCTAATTCAAATAAAAAGACACAGCTCCACTTCTTGACTGAAGCCCATTGTGTTGATTACCATGGCTAGCCTAGTTGCTTCCCCAGCTTTTGTGCTTGGTCCCTACTCCCCAACTCAATCAAGTTCCTATAATGGTGAAGCTGGAAGACAAAGTGCAGAGATAGGAGATGCATTACTTGGATAAGTTGTTGTCCGAATTTGAAACAATTTGTCTGGGGGAAGGTACCTTTTATTATCCATTCACTTACTGTTCCCTGTTCTATGGTGCTATAGTTTCTTCTTTGTACTAGCCATTATTAGCCAGCAGACTTCTGTAAGTTCTCGCTGAAATCTCCTCCATCAGCCTACAAGTCCTACATCAAGATATTCTAAGATTTCTCTGCCCAGTTGTCCATTTTCTTTGACTGCTGGCTCATATACAGGTCCTGTGACATATTCTTTTCTTTTCTTTCTTTCTTTTTTTTTTTTTTTGACTTTTCAGCTTAGTTTAATGAAAGAGGAGGCTAATTTAAGAAACATTTCCTCTATTCTTTTTTTTTCTTAATATCTTTTTTATTAGATATTTTATTTACATGTAAATTTCTACTTTCCCAGTTTCTCCTCCAAAAAACAAACAAACAAACAAACAAACAAAAACAAGAACAAACCTCTGTTGCCTCCCCCCTCCCCATGCCTGCCACCCCAGCCTCTCCCACTTATTGGCCCTGGCATTCCCCTACACTGGGGCACAAAACCTTCACAAGGCTGAGGTCCTTTCCTCCTATTGATGATCGAATTTGCAATCCTCTACTATACACATGCTGTCAGAACAATCAGTCCCACCATGTATAGTCCTTAGTTGGTGGTTAAGTCTCTGGGAGCTCTGAGGGTACTAGTTAGTTCATATTGTTGTTCATCCAAAGGGGCTCCTTTGGTCCTTTCTCTAATTTCTTCATTGGGGACCGTGTACTCAGTTCAATGGATGGCTGTGAGCCTCTACTTCTGTATTGGTTAGGTATTGTTAGAGCCTCTCAGGAGATAGCTATATTAGGCTGGCTTGTCCATCCTTCAGCCTCTGCTCCATAATTAGTCTCTGTAACTCCTTCTGTGGGTATTTTGTTCCCCCTTTTAAGAAGGAATGAAATGCCCACCTTTTTGTCTTCCTTCTTGAGTTTCTTGTGGTTTGTGGGTTGTTCTTCCTGTATTCCAAACTTCTGGGCTAATAACCATTTATCAGAGAGTTCATACCATGTGTGTTCTTTTGTGATTGGGTTACCTCACTCAGGATGATATTTTCCAAATCCATCCATTTCCCTAATAATTTCATAAATTCATTGTTTTTAATAGCTGAGTAGTATTCCATTTTGTAGATGTACCATAATTTCTGTATCCATTCCTCTGTTGAGGGACATCTGAGTTGTTTCCACTTTCTGGCTATTAAGAATAAGGCTGCTATGAACATGGTGGAGCATGTGTCCTTATTACATATTGGAGCATCTTCTGGGTATATGCCCAGGAGTGGTATAGCTGGGTCCTCTGGTCCAATTTCCAGAGTGTTTGTACCAGCTTGCAATCCCAGCAGTGAAGTAGTGTTCCTCTTTCTCCACAACCTCTCCAGCATCTGCTGTCACCTGAGTTTTTTATCCTAGCCAATCTGATTGGTGTGAGGTGGAATCTCAGAGTTGTTTTGATTTGCATTTCCCTGATGACTAAGGATGTTGAACATTTCTTTATAACTCCATTCCCTTCAAATGTCAACAGTAGAGAAGGATGTAGATATAGAAAAGCAGTTTAATCCCTGTTCATAGCTCAGAAAGGACATAGGATTCGTTGCTAATATGTGGTTTTACTTTTAGGGAGGAAAATGATACTAAATATTGGCTTGTAATAATTATACCTTAATTTTTTTGTTTTTAGGTAGCATATGCATGTGTGCATTTGTGTATGAGTGTGTGTACAGGTATAGTAGAGGTGCCAATGGAATCAAGAAGAGGATGAAGAAGGCTGTTGTGATTTTCAGGATGTGGGAGCTGGGCACTGAACTTAGTACCTCTACAAGAGATGTGCATTCTCTTAATCCCTGAGCCTCTCTAGTGTTTTAAGTGGATAAAACTTGTTTTTAATAATAGTTTTGCTAATTTTTAAACCATACTGAGATACAGAAATAAGAAGAGATTAAACAGATTGAACAAAATATTTTTTAATCTTAAAGGATGACTGTTTGGAGACTATTATACAATATTTTCTATAGAAAATTTGAAACCTGCCCATGGAATTTGCTCAAAGTCTTGTAAGAGTGTTCTTACTCTTGTTAAGGGAATATTTTTCCTTGAGTGCAAACTGTTACCAGCCTTGTGGAGAAGCTCACTATGGTTCAGTGAGAAGGCACAATTCCTGACACAAGAGTTTCTTTCTCTTAAGCAACAGACCCTTCAAGCAAGCAAGAAATAGGTTCCATTTTCCTGCTCTTCTTACCAATAAGTTAAATCTCTAGGAAGTCACTGCTACACCAAAGAATGACAAAGAACCTCCTAAAGGACTTTCAGGGCTTTGGGTAGGTTACCTCTTTCCAAAGCCTAGAGCAAAGATAAGGTCTAAGCAAAATCTAATCCTAGAGTGTGATTCCCACGGCGCTCTGAATTCACCCTTTGCCTCTTCTTACCAAGCTCTTGCCCTCTAACCACTAAGGTGCCATGGGTGACCTGATACCCGCAATTTCCATAACAGCAAAACATTTCATAGCCAATTACTTCCTCTCCAATATACTGACCATACCCCCAGGAAGGTGACTTAACTCCCTCAACTAAGACACAGTGTCTACTATGTGTCAACCACTGTCCTGAGTTTAGAAATGCAGATTATAAACATTCAGGTGCATTAGAGTGAGGGTGTGGTAGGTTGGAGAAATACATGAAGCCCCTTGGAATACTGCATAACAACATTGTGGAGCTGGCTATACCCAGGAAAGCAAAAAGCTATCAGAAAGCACACAAAGAGAGAAGAGAGTAGAGTGGTTAGTGCTGGCTGTAGAAGGGGCACAGAGGACAATATTGCCAGAGTTAGTGTGAGCCTAAAAAATTAATGTTAATGTAAGGTTGTTCTTTATGGAATACTGTTGATCGATTGAGATCTGTTTTTTATTTGTTTGTTTGTTTTGGACATTTTTGTATTATTTGGTTTTGCATTTCTTTTAACTCTTTGGGGTCCTTGATATTTTGTTCTTTACTTTTTTTTTAAGATTTATTTTATTTATTTTATGTGTATGAGTATACTGTGGCTGTACAGATGGCCGTGAGCCATCATGTGTGTGGCTGCTGGGAATTGAACTCAGGACCTCTGCTGGCCCTGCTCACTCCAGCCCCACTCGCTCTGGCTGTGCTCGCTTCGGTGTAGTACACTGTAGCTGTCTTCAGATGCACCAGAAGAGGGCGTCAGATCTCATTAAGGGTGCTTGTGAGCCACCATGTGGTTGCTGGGACCTTTGGAAGACCAGCCAGTGGTCTTATCCGCTGAGCCATCTTACCAGCCCCCTCTTCTTTACTTCTTAGTGACACATACTTATGTTCTATGTGTAGTATCTCTGCACTGATACATAACGTATATGTAAAGATGTGTTAGTCAAAATCTAGTCTAAAAATTAATTTTTATTTCATTGTATTTCTGAAAATATTTTGAAAGAGCCTTACAATAATATGTGTGCCACTTTGAAAGGGAGCACTGATTAAGTTTCTAGAGTAGAAGGAATTTGTGCTCATCTCCATACATTCTTCTGCACACTTCAGACTTCATATCCTGCTACAGATTATCTATACAGGTAATGAGTAATGAGTATACAAGAATACAAGAATGAGAAGAATCTCAAATCTGGGTCAGCTTTGCCCATCTTTGGATTATTAAGGTGAACTTTCTTACTGACTTGTTTCACTTACTTGGTAAATGAATTTAAGGCCCATCTTCATTCTAGTATGAATGAATATTAGTGATCAATAATATTCTTTTCTATGTATTTTCTATTTTATTTATTCCTTTATCAGTTGGTAGGTGTTTAGAAGGTTCTACAATTGAGTGATTATGTAAACGTTTGTACATTTTACAATGTATTTTGTATTTACAAAATACAATGGATGTATTTTTGATTCTCTTGTGAATACCTGGGAAGAATTTGTTGGGAAATAAGTACTTGACATCATTTGTAATAATAATGTGCTTTCTATTTTCCACAGTGATGTCTATACGGTGGTATTTCAATATAGTTTTTATGTGTATTTCACTGAAGACTAATAATCCTGAGTACTTTTGAAGTTCATATGTTCTTTTATATGGAAAATTGTCTTTTTAAGTCTTGCCTTTTTTAAACAGGGTTGTTTGTATTCTTTAATTGAGTTGTTGGAAATTGTTTTATATGCTTTTGATAGACAGATGCATGGTTACATTTACCATCTTCCATTCCATGGGCTACTGGTTTTGTATGCAGCAACATCTGTTAGTTCTGATGTAGTGAATGCAACCATTTCCTATGGACACATGTCATCTGTCTTCCTGAGCTTTGAGAGTTTACAGTTCTGAGCATTTTGGTATATGCTGCATTTGGGTTAATTTTTGTACATGCATTTATCTGAACTTATTTTCTATACTAAATTGTTAACAGTATGTCTAAAATCAATTGTCTGTGAATATTAAAGGTTTTCTCTATTGCTAAAACCTATTTCATTGATATGTGTACTAGCCCTTGTGACCTTTCCTTGGTGAGGGATTGTAATCTTGGGCTAAGTTCTGACAGGAGGAACTGTCAGCTAGGTTACTCTTCTCCTTAAGGATACTCCATCTATTCTGATTTTCATTCTTTTCCACATGAATTTTAAAATCAGATTGATAATTATGAAGAGATAGAAATTTTATTAAATATTACATCAAAATTGTGGCTTAATTTGGGGGAATATTCTTGTTTTTGTAAACGTATTTTATTTGTGAACATGAGATATATTTAATTAGTTTATAACTGCTTCATTTTTCTACATTTTTTTAATTTAAATAGACAAAAGTTGGCTAAACTCTTGTATAAAAGATATTTTCTTTCTTACTCAGATCATGCCTTATTTACCCAGTGTTAGTTTGGTTGTATATACTGACCAAAAGATTCTGAACATTTCAAAATGTTTTATAATAGAATTTTATACAGTTCAAAACGTTATAACAACCTAGAAAGTAGTTTACCATTTACATACTTTGATTTTCCCTTAAGGAAAAAGTTAACTTCTCTTCTGATTTTAGAGTAATAGAACTTTTAATATTGCTGTAACATGCTCCTTTAAATAAAACTTATTAAATTTTAAGGGAGACTTTATTTTTAATTTTCCCTTTGCCATCCTGGTTAATATACATTTAAAACTGCCTCTTAAACTCTCAGCTATGTTGTGGTACATGATTGTGATGTCCATCCTGTTTCTTCTGGGGGAAATTCTGAACTAATATTTTATTAACCTAATTTTTCAAAATACTACTAGTTCTTAAATTTTAAGTTGTGCCTTATTTTTGTCCTGGAAATATATGAACATACCTTTCTCTAGGACATTTATTATAAATTTATGTTTGGGCTTTCATTTTCTATATTTCTATAGCATTTTAAATAGTGTTTATGTGTTATGGCTAATTCTCCTTTTGAACCCAAATGCCTAGGCAGGAATTGATTGAACAAATGTATCTTTTGAAAAGAATCCTGTGGTTTGTTTATTATAAAATTAAAATTAGGCATCGAGATGTTTTCCAAAGGGAGATTATCTTAGAATCATTTTTTCTTATCATCTTAGTATCCAAACTCCTCTTGCTTGCAAGATGACTTAATCAGCATCATAACAGGGAAGCTTGCTGTGTTTACGATTGTTAGTTGGACCAGCATATGTCCAAAACAGTGGGAAGAAGAAAAATAGCATTGACTTGCAGCCAAATGAGAAAGGAAGGGAGAGAGTTCTTTCAGTCACTGAACAAGCATCAGTAGCTGTCCTTGGACAGTGTGGCGTGCTTCTTTGGAAACCATCAGGGAGTCTTACAATTTCAGCCAACTAAGAAAACATAGGTAGATTTAGAAGTAGCAAAACTGAAATAGGAATAAATTGGTGATGTTTCTGTAACTTTATCTGAGTCTTTGGAAAGAATAGAATCTATATTAATCAAAACAGAAAATATTCATATAATTACAATATGGGCAATTAGTTTTCAGTGATACCTTTGCAATCGAATATTCATCACATTTAGTGGAATAAGAATTTTTTTCTCAAACTTTGTCTTATAATGTTCTAATCTATAGCATATTCAATTAGAAAAAGTTTTTATTCTTTTTTCTTAAGTAATGAAATACAAAAAGTAGATTATTTTTGGTGCATGCTTCTTTCCTGAGAATCAACTCTTTTAGAAAAAGATATGTTTTTACTGCACCAGAGAAATGAAAAGTAATGTTTTTCTGTTCCTAATGGAAGGTTTCATGAACAGTTTCCAAACACCACAATCAAGGAATAAAACTGTTTTGGCTGGAATTGAGTTTTATATCTCAGGCCAAGCCTGTGCTAACATAATTTTCAATGAAATATCATATTACCTGAGGAGTTCACGACTCCTTCTCCGCTGGATCTTATATGCTGGGGTCCTTTTATCATAACTGGGACTACTCCTTGTCTTCTAATTCAAAACCTGGCTGTTGCTTTACCCAAGGAAGTCATTGGAGGCTAGCAGTAAACATCCCTTCTGAGAAATAATTTCCAACAAAGACTTAAAACATGAAACAATACACATACATTATGTGTAATTTTGGGAGTTGGGAAGAAATAGCCTTGGCAGTAGAAGGAGACGTGTTAATCACAGCTTCAACTCATTGCTTTAGTTGTTTTATATATGAAGAACCCAGGACTGGTAGAATAAAAAAGGTCAAGACTTGAACTAGAGAATGCCCCCCCCCAATTTTTTTGGGTTTTTTTTGGGGGGGGGTCATAGTCCATCTCAATCCATGGACAAAATAATGAAAATTAGCCAATAATTAAGAGAACTTATGACAAGATACCAGGAATTAGGCAGAAATTTGAAAGATTGATAGAGAGGTTAATTGATACCTTCTTGAGAGACTAAGTAACACAAAGAAAGAAATTAAGAGGAAAGGAGGGAGCATTTTCACACATTAAAGTTAGAACTCGGGCTTGTGCACATAGTCTCAAAGCTGAGATATACAAAGGAGAAATATGTACAGTAGTGGTGATTGCATGTCATCCCTTGGGCCCTGTGTTTGTTTCTTGTTTTTTGGTCTTCTTTTTTGAAGAAAGTATCTTCTTAAGTACAATTTAAACTAAATGGCATCTGTGTGACAGTTCCACAGATATGTAAACAGAAAGTTCTGATCTGTGGCTATGAATATGTCCTGCATTGTGATACATTTGCCTTCAGAGGAGTAAACCCAATTGGACTGATACATCATGGAAACATGGTAAATGGGGCTGGTTGAATTGTCTTACTGAACTGAGGAATCACAAGAAATTATAAGTGTACCCTTTCCTCTGTGCCACAGGCAAAGAAGCCTGAAAAACTCGTGTGTAGCAATTTCTCCTATTGAAGATAGATGAAACAGCCCTGTAAGCGGAAGGGGTCCCAAAGGCAGGCAACAGAGTCTGAGACAGCCCCTGTTCCTGCTGTTAGGTGTCCCTCATGAAGATGAAGCTACATAACTATTATATATGTACAGAGGGCCTACGTTAATCGTACACATGCTTCCTGGTTGATGGTTCAGTCTCTGTGGGTTCCTATGGGCCCAGGTTAATTCTGTAGGTTTTCTTTAGGTATCCTTAACCCCTCTGGCTTCCATGGTCCCTCATCCTCTTCTGCAAGACTCCCCAAGCTCTACCTAATGTTTGGCTATGGGTCCCTGCATCTGTTTCCATCATTTGCTTGTTGGAGCCTCTCTAATAATAGTTAGTCTCGGCTCCTGCCTACAAGTATAGCAGAACGATATTAACAGTGTCAAGGGCTCCCTCTCATCACATGGGTCACAAACTATACCAGTCAGTGGTTGGCCATTTCCTCAAATTCCACTCCTGCTTTATCCCTGTGCATCTTGTAGGCAGAACAAATTGTATATTGAAGGTACAATTTGACAAGGTTGATGTCTTGATCCCTCCAATGGAAATCTTGTCTGGCTGTAGAATATGGCCAGTTCAGGCTCCATATTCCCCATTTCTAGGAGTCATCCCATTGGCTAGGATCACTGTTGGACTCCTGGGAATTTTCTTTACCCTTGGTTGCTAGCTGTTCCCAGAGATGTGCCTGCTGCCTGATTCTCAGTTCTCTCTCTCTCTCTCTCTCTCTCTCTCTCTCTCTCTCTCTCTCTCT